>OZ012735.1:517088108-517218590 GCA_963859935.3 Lathyrus sativus
GTCCCACTTAAAAAGTACTCATTGGAAGTGCCAGAGTCGCCATCTGCAAGTCCTCTTGGATCAGAAAGAGGCATTTTTATAGGATCTTCTTCAGGGATCTAATCATTCTTTGTTGAGCAACCTCATGAAGGATGCAAAGTATTGGAGTGAGAGACACGGTCGTCTAGCTATATTTTCCAAGCACGCACTAGAGGATTTACCAGGGTTGTTGAGGGATGCATATATTGATGTGTTGCTGCACAAGACTCCTTTAGCTGTTTTTCATTTCCTGTTTGTTTGTAGGGTGGTTTTTGATAGGATTCATGCTGATCTTGTTGTAGCCCAAAAGGTAGATATTTACATTGTATTTGAACTTGTACTTCTTTACCTCATGGATTGAATGAGGAGTTTTTCTTGCCAGTTTATCTTTGTGCCTTTACTTATATGCTTTATGATCATTGCTAACAAAGATAAGAGCTCACGAATTCCTGGAATTTAAAACTTTATTTTTGCATACATTGCATTCAATCATACTCATATTCATGTCCTTCATCCAGAAAACCAAAATTCTTACATTGTCCGTCTCCGCCTTATAGCAAGACGACGACTCGACATCGCTATTTCACTCGCTCAAGAAAATCCAAAATCATGGCTGATATTGAACAAGAGAATGTTGCCTACAAGGAGAATTTGGCTTAGTTTCAGGATCATATGGATCAGTTCCAGACCAATATGGATGTTATCATGAAGTTCCTTCGTGCTCAAAAGGACATCGTCGCTGCCACTTCTGTTGTTGTAACTGTTACTAATGCTATTGTTGTCACTCTTGTGGTGATTTATCCTCCTATTGTTACTTCTTAGCCTAGTCTGAATAGAATGCCTGCTGCCTTCCCGTGGAGAATGTCCCCAAATTTCACTCGTCAGATTGTCGGTGGTAGTGCCTTTATTCTGTATCAACCTTTTGTTACACCCATATCTGATGGGAACTCCACTACATACCCTTGGGCGTGCTTACTCTGCTTCCACCTCTAGTGGTGAGTCATGATGATCATGAGATTCCTCAGGCACAGATTCACCAGACTTCTATATCGACTGATGTTGAAACTCTTGATGTAGACGAGCATGTGTATAGGGGTCCTCTTATTCATGTTCCAGTTTTGTTTCAACCTGTTCAAACTGTTGTTCAGAATGTTCATACCATAATGCCCTACCCTGGGGCATCCTCTGTTGCTGCAGTACTTCCTAGTGGTTATCCATATAGTTTTCAGATGAGTCAAAATGATGGCCAATTGATAAATTCCGGGCTGGTGTATCCATCTCCATTTGCTTCTCCTTAGATACCTGCTCCAGCCGCATCACAACTTCCAAATCCATAGACTCTTGTCAAACCTGCTGATCATAACAAACCTGCTGAGTATAAATTGTTAGATGAAAGAATCATGGCAATTGAAGGATATTCAGCTTTTGGCATGGAAGCCAAAGACTTGTGTTTGGTTCCTAATATTGTGCTGCCACACAAATTCAAGATTCCAGAACTGCCAAAGTACAAAAGGGTTGAGTTGTTCATGCAGTCATGTGACCATGTATTGTAGGAATATGGCATCCTACACTGACAATGATGATTTTCTAGTTCATTGCTTCCAAGATAGCTTGTTTGGAGCTTCTTTGGATTGATATATGGGATTAGAGCGTAGCAAGATTCACTCATGGAGAGACTTTTCAGAAGCATTCTTAAAACAATGGAAGTATAATCTCGATTTGGCTCCTACCATATTGCAATTGCAAAATCAGGCTCGGCGTACAACTGAAACTTTCAAGGAATATGCACAAAGGTGGCGTGAAATGGCCTCTCGTGTGCGACCTGCTCTTTCAGACACTGAGTTGGTTGATATATTTATGGGTACTTTGCAAGGGCTGTATTATGAGAAAATGGTGGGCTGTTCTTTGTCAAACTTGCGAATATCGTGACTATTGGTGAAAGAATTGAGAATGGGCTAAAATTGGTAAGATTGTCGGTATCGTTGGTCAACAACCAACCAAGAAACCTCAGTGCAATTATTTGAAGAGGAAAGAAGGTGAAGCGAATGCTGTGATGGCAAAATCATCTCCTCAGTATCAGGTTCACATGGCTCCCCTACCATATTATCCTTATCCTTATGTCGCTGCTGCCCAGTATCAACAACCGCCATATCAGTATCATCTGCAACCATGAGTTCAAAATTCTCAAAATAAACAACAACCACAACGTCAACAGTCTCAACAAAACAACAAAAATTAGCAATATCAGAATAAACAAATTAACAACAATCAGAACAATTGCAGGCGTCCAAACTTTGACAGGGTTCCCGTGCCATATACAAAGTTGTTTCCTTATCTGATTCATCAAGAGGAAATTGTTCCCAAAGAGACCGCTCCTACAATTCCTCCTTATGGTCTGAAGCATAATTCAAATGCATCATGTGCTTACCATTCTGGGTACATAGAACATGCTACCGAAGACTGCATTGTTCTCAAGGCCAAGATTCAAGAGCTTATTGACCAGAAAATCCTGACATTTTCTGAAGAGTGTCCTAATATACAAACTAATCCTTTGCCTACTCGTGGTGGACCTAGGGTTGATATGATTGAGGATGATCAATGGGATGAATTGAATAGAGATGTCGATGAAGTGAAAACTCTAATGACTGTTATGATCAAGAAGTTGAAAGAGCAAGGGTTACTAAAAGGTTTTCATGTAAAGTGTCAGATCTGTAATGATAATTCCAATTAGTGTCGAAGGTTGAAGGGTTGTATTCAGATCTTAATGAACCAAGGTGTGGTTCAGTTTGCTAGAGCCAAGTCTGTGGAAGAGGTAGCTACTATCGAGTCGTTCACGATAATATATAGGAAGGTTCCTGTGGAAGCTCCTAAGAAGAAAATACAACCTATCACTGTTTGTGCACTAAAATTGTTCCCGTATCAAAATTCAAAAGAGGTTCCTTGGAAGTATGGTTCCATCGTGTTTTCTAGGGGTCGAGAAATTCAATTTTCAGATACTAAAATTATGAACGTAAATGCCACTAGAGGGATGACTCATAGCGGATGAGTGTTTTCTCCGAAGGTCATATATAAGCCAGTGCAAGTTCCAACTATTGTTCCTCCCAAGGAAAAGTCTACTTCAACAATCCCTATTCTGTAACAAGGGGAATTTACTGTTGCATCAGCTCTAGTCACTCCATCTATGGATGCTACAAAAAGTAAAGAAGTAATGGATGATCAAGAGTTTCTCAAGCTGATCAAGAAGAGCAATTTTAAGATTGTGGATCAGCTGGGGAAAACTCCTTCGAGGATTTTAATCTTGTCTTTACTCATGAGCTCGCTCGTGTACAGATCGGCTTTGTTGAATGTTTTGAACACATCTCATGTAATGTACGATATTCCCGTAGGACAGTTTGATGATGTAGTAGAAAATATAACTTCAAGTCGGTATTTGGGTTTCAATGAATCAGTATTGCCTCCTGAAGGTACTTCGCATAATAGAGCCTTGCACATATCAGTAACTTGTATGAATTCTTTTCTATCTCGTGTTCTTATGGATATCGGTTCTTCTCTCATCGTGATGCCTAAGGGCATATTGAATCAACTACTGGTAGAAGGGAGTGAGATGAGGTTGAGCGCTTTAATTGTCAGAGCTTTTGACGGTTCTAGAAGACAAGATATTGGCAAGGTGGATCTACCCATTAAGATTAAACCGCATTTGTTTACCATTACTTTCCAAGTGATGGATATTAATCCTGTATACAGTTGCTTATTAGGTCGACCCTGGATTCCTTCCGATTTGTTGAGATTGTCGAAGGTATAGCTGAGGTGCCATAGCAATGTCTTGATTCGAAGATGCCAGCTCTGCTTCTGTTAATCCAAGTAGATCAATAAAAATGACCATGTCGTTTGTCAAGAGTGCTAAAGAGACCATCGAGAAAGGTGTCTTACCTGGCTGGAGGCAAATCTTTAATGTGGTTGAGAAGCATAATCATTTTAGACTGGGTTATCATCCCAATCAATAAGCTAGTTCACACGGTCAGCAGAAGTGCAACTTGATCAAGTTCAAAAGCGTTGGATTCCAGAAGGGTGATATCGCGTCAGCCATTGACGATGCCGGTCCTAGAAACCAAAGTGAAAACTTTGTACGCAAGTGTCTGCCTGGTTTCAAGCTCAACAATTGGACATCTACTGTAATTCTTGTGTGTTTTCCAACAAACATGTAATGCATTTTGCTTTCCTGTTCCCTCGTCCTCACCCGAGACTAGTGGATAGCGTGTAAAGGGCCTCCCGCTTTTGAAATATTATATGATCAATAAATAAAAGTATTTTTGCATTTAAATCATGCCCTCTCTCTTTCTTTATTTTACTTTTTCACAAAAACAAATGGAAAAAGTTTCTTTTATTTTTCATCTTTCAAATAGCTCATTCTAAACATAATTTATAAGACATGTAGAACAAATAAATACATTGATAACAATATGGCAAACATCCATTGTAATTCTAGGATTCTAATTAACTAAGCTGAAGAAGATGGTGAGGAAGATTGTGAATCACCGACTGAACTAGTAAGGCTCCTTTAGCACGAGCAGAAAGAGATTCGGCTACACAAAGAGCCAATGGAAGTTATCAATCTTGGTACTGATGATGTCAGACTCTCGCTAATTATGTACACTCCAAGTTGGTAAAGTTATTGAAAGAGTATGTTGATATTTTTGCCTGGTCTTATCAAGATATGCCTAGGTTGGATACCAACATCTTTGAACATCACTTACCACTCAAGCCCGAATGTCTTCCTGTCAAGCAGAAACTCAGAAGGACCAGTCCCGACATGGCACTGAAAATCAAAGAAGAGGTAAAGAAATAATTTGATGTTGGGTTCCTAACCACTTTCGAATATCCTGAATGGATTTCTCACATCGTCTCAGATCCAAAGAAAGATGGGAAGGTCAAAATGTGCATGGATTATCAAGATCTTAATAAGGTTAGCCCGAAAGATGATTTTCCTCTACCTCATATTGATGTCTTGGTAGACAATACTGCTTAGTTCTATGTCTTCTCATTTATGCACGGTTTCTCAAGATATAATCACATCAAGATGTCCCCAGGTGACATGGAAAAGACTAATTTCATCACACCTTGGGGTAGATATTGCTACAAAGTCATGCCATTTGGTTTGAAAATGCAGAGAAAACATACCAACGTGCCATGACAAGCCTTTTCACGATATGATCTAAAAAGAGATTGAGGTTTATGTGGATGATATGACTTCCAAATCCAGAACTGAAGATGATCATTTGGACCATTTGAAGAATTTGTTTGACAGGCTCCAAAAGTTCATACTACGGTTGAATCCTGCAAAGTGTACATTTGGAGCTCGATCGGGCAAATTGTTGGGCTTTATTGTGAGTCAGAAGGGCATTGAAGTTAATCCTGACAAGGTTTGGGCAATTTAGAACATGCCGCCTCCCAAAACAGAAAAAGAAGTTTGTGGCTTTCTGGGCCAACTTAATTACATTTCCAGATTCATTTCTCATCTGACGACTACATGTGAACCAATATTCATATTGCTAAGAAAAAATCAATCGGTTGAATGGAATAATGATTGTCAAGAAGCTTTTGACAAAATAAAAAAATATTTGAAAGAACCACTGATCTTAGCACCTATGATTCCAGGTAGACCCTTAATCATGTATCACACTATTCTTGATGAATCAATGGGATGTCTATTTGATCAACATGATGACAGTGGTAGAAAACAACATGTAATTTACTATCTGAGCAAGAAGTTCATTGATAGTGAGACTAGATATTCACTATTGGAGAAAACTTGTTGTGCTCTAGTTTGGGCTGCTCGACGCCTAAGATAATATATGATTTGCCATACTAATGTATTGATATCTAAAATGGATCCAATAAAGTACATTTCTGAAAAGCCTGTTGTCTTTGGACAAATTACTCGGTGGCAAATGTTGTTAACTGAGTATGGCATCCAACATTTTACCCAGAAAGCAATAAAAGGGAGCGTCTTGTCTGATTACCTTGATCATCAACCTGTGGAGGATTATCAACGAATGGAGTTTGACTTTCCCAATGAGGATGTTTTATTCATCAGAGATTATGACATTCTAGACTCTGATGTAGTAACCAAACTAGTGGCGCGATGGACGCTCGTGTTTGGTGGTGTCGCCAGTGCTAAAGGTCGTGGAATTGGTGTTGTCCTCATCTCTCCGATAGGTTTTCATCTTCCCTTCACCACCAGATTATGCTTTGAATGCACTAATAATATGGCTGAATTCGAAGCATGTATATACGGTATTGAAGCGACAATTGACATGAGAATCAATATTCTTGAGATCTATGGAGATTCTGCTCTGATGATTAACCAAGACAGAGGAAACTTTGTGACTCAGGATTCCAAGCTAGTTTTGTACCAAAAGCATATCACGAAATTGATTCCCTATTTTGATTCAATCTCTTTTCATCATATTCCCATAAAAAAAATCAACTAGTTGATGCTCTTACCACCCTAGCATCCATGTTAAAAGTCAAGTGGAATAATAAAGCTCCTTCTATCTGCATTGATCATTTGAATAAACCAGCACACTGCTTAGCAATCAAGGACGAGTATGATGACAAGCCTTAGTTCTATGACATCAAGAGATATTTGGAAAAGCAGGAATATCCAGAGGGTATCACTATCACTGACAAGAAAGCTCTCGGAGGGCTCTGCGACAAATTCTTTTTAAGTGGTGGTATATTGTACAAGAGGAATTATGATTCTATGTTGCTTAGATGCGTGGATAGACACGAAGCAGACACAATCATAAGGTCCATACATGAAGGTTGTGAGGGTGTACATGCCAAAGGATCCGCTATGGCTAAGAAGATCCTTCGAACTGGGTATTACTAGACAACAATGGAGGTAGATTGTTACAACTTTGTTAAAAGATGTCACAAGTGCCAGATCTACAGTGAACAGATCTATGTGCCACCAACTCTATTGAACACTTTGACTTCTCCTTGGCCCTTCTCTATGTGGGATAATGATATGATTTGAATGATCGAGTCGAAGGCTTCTAACGGTCATCGCTTCATTCTAGTTGCTATTGACTACTTCACCAAGTGGGTTAAAACTGCTTTTTACGCTAATGTTACATGACAAGTGGTTGCCAAATTTATCAAGAGATAATTTGTCGCTATGGTATTCCTAGTAGTATTATCACTGAAAATGCAAGCAACCTGAACAACAAGATGATGAAGGAGTTATGTCAAGAATTTATGATCGAGCATCACAACTCTTCACTCTATCAGCCCAAGATGAATGGCACTGTTGAAGCCGCAAACAAAAACATCAAGAGGATTATCCATAAGATGGTCAAGACTGTCGCTACTACGAAAATCGGCGCCGGCTGAACAGAAGAGTCGCCACCGCGCGTTATTTATCCCACGGGAGGGAAAGGAAACGCTCAGAGTAAACCTCGCACAACACGGGAAAGGTATGGTCGTCGCAACCAAAACCTGGATTCGGGAGTCGGTTACGCAAGGGGAAGGTATTAGCACCCCTCACGTCTGTCGTACTCGACGGGATCCACGCTTGTTTTCGGGTATGGATTGTTACTCTATCTAAACTATAGGTCAAGGGTTAAAAAAAGAAAATAAAATGAAAAATAAAAATGACTCGGCAAAGTATCGCACTTTATGCCTACGTATTCTCGCCTGGAACGAGAAATCAGAGTCAACGTAGTTCGCCTACCTACGGGAAAGGAGGGGAAGGTTGCTCGCTAGGATATCGCATCCTATGCCTACGTACTTCCACACGGCATGGAAGATCAGAGCAAACGTAGTTCGGGCCACGTACGACACAAGCTTGTCTTGGTTGATTTTATTCCTTCTGAAAAAGGTATTCTTGATTAACAGTCCCGGCGGGCAAAAATGACGTCTTGATGAGTTCACATTCTTTTACGGAAGAAGTGTCTTTTATTGTGTTTGAAATCTTTATGTGTTTTTCTGTTTGTTTTGAGGAAGAAGAGACAGAACTCTAACCTACGGTTGCGAAGGGAAACAAACTAACCTAATGTTATCATGCATGGGTTAAGACCTAATGTCTATCATGCTCCTCTCTTGCACAGAGGGAAACAGAGATCCTACGGGATAGGCAGAAACAGAAACAATAACAGATATAATAAAGCAGTAAAATGCATGGATGCAACAGTACAAGCGAGGCAAGGGAGTCCCACTCAACCTCGAACCTGGAAAACAATAGGCGAAAGTGAACAGGATTCACTTTCAACCCAACAGGGTAAACAGCAAACAATAGAGTCAGGAAAACCAATCAATACATCAAGAAATGAAATACAGCAAAAATAAACAGCCTCAGCAGCTCTGGATCAACATCTGGCTCCAAGTAATCTCCCATCAGCTACAGGCTTCAACACGCATCAATCTCCATCTTCATGGCCTTCAGGTAAGGGCTTTGATCATCAGTCTTCTATCTGCAATGGCTTTTCTTCAAGTTCAAAACTCCGGGATGAGGGATCAGTCACAAGAGTGAATTGGGTGTTAAGCAATCAGTTGACTACCAAAGGTGGTGAACAGACTGCTTCTAACACAAAAGACATTTTCTCTCAAGAGTTCTATCTCTTAGACACTATCACCAAGCCTTCCAAAGGAAGGGGGTGAGTGTCTTAGAGAGACTCTGAATCACAGAGAAGAATGGATACAGACAAGGCAATCCATGTTTGAGAAACAAGCTTTCTAATCTAGAGCTCTGCCTAGCTCCTAAACCCTAGTCTCCTCAGCATCTGCTACCAAGAATCTCCTCTTCAACTCTGGAAGTTGATCTTCAATCTCTGGATCTCCAGTGGCTTCATCTTTACAAATCTTCAGCTCTCCCAAGTCCCCAGACAATCCCAATACCCACACATATAAGCAATAATCCCCAGAGGGCACACCACACCAGTCAATCAGATATACAGTACATTAATAGCAGTAGGGGAGTCCTGACTTTTTCTCTAAGGGATCTAATAACTACCCATAGCCCCTATAGTCCCATAACTAAACTAGTCAAACCCTAAGTCCTAGGGGAAAAGAATCTATTCTCCTAAGTCATCACCTAAAAACCCTAGTTTGTTCATGTTGTTCACACCTAAACTAAACACCTAAAATTAATTTCTAAAAATGGGAACTAAATTGAATCTACAATTTTAATGTCTAAACTAAACAACCTAAAAAGAATGGACAAAAAATATTAAAGCATCTAATAGAACACAAATTAACAAAATCATGCATGAAATGAAACTATTTAAAATGCTATTTATTTAGAAAATATGGGGAAAATATCAAATAAAAAATAAAATGCAATTTTTATTTTTTATAATTTTCTAGACTCTTTTAAAGAAAATGATGCAAAAAGAATGAATTAAAAATATGCAATTTCTAATTTGTTATGAATTTTCAAAAATGAAATGTTGAAGTTCAAGTATACTACTTAAAAACCCTAATTAAACTATCCTAAGTTCAATTATCTAAACTAATCAAATTTTATTCTAAAAAATCTAGTAATAAATTCTGGGAATACTACAATTCAATATTAATCACCACAAAAAAGAATGGGCAAAAAATCTATTTCTAAGTGTAAGAACAAAAATCTACAAGATCATGTATGAAATAAAACCTTCAAAATATGCATTTATTTGTAAAATATGTGGAAAATTCGAAAAAAATATAAAATGCAATTTTTATATTTTTTTAATTTTCTAGACATGTTAAGGAAAATATTAAAGAAAGAATGAGTTAAAAATATGCATTTTCCATTTAGTTATGAATTTTTGAAGTTTAATAAAATCTAGGCCGCTGGATTGAGGGACAAAGTCAAATATCCCAACATGAATCAATGGTAGAGATTATCTCTTCTACCTTGGACACTTAGGGTTTCTTAAAAAAAGAACTCATGCAAGCAACTTCCACCCTCTCTAACTCTCTCATTTCTCCACCATTTTTCACGATCCAAAGATGAAAACTCATCTACTCTTCTCCCTCTACACAGCCATGGTACTAGAATTCTCTAACTCTCCCTCAAGAAAGAAATACGAAGGCTACAAGGGGTGGTCACCATTTTCGCACCTTAGTTTGCATGGTAATCAAATGGTCTCATATTAACCTATCATGTACTACATCTTATGGGGATTATCCTAAGCCTAATACCTAAGATTATAGTACACTAAATCGTGAGTTCTTGATCATTAAAGAATTGACACCATGGAAGCAAACCTCACAAACAGCCCTTAAACTCATCATACAACATCCCTAATTGGTCTCTATTAGATTTCTCCTAACAACATGCTTGAACTATGGATAAATAGAGAGTTTCATGAGAAAATGCATACCTTGCAAGTGATGATGGTGATGATGGTTCTCCTCCAATTCAGACCTTGCCAATTGCTTTGTATGGTCTTTGATGAATGTTGAAGCCTCTGGTTGCAGTAGTTCTTGTTCTATCTTCTTGAATCAACCTATTCAACTCTTCATGCAAGTTGGAGTGAAGTTGGAGATCTCATAATCCAGCCACGAATTCTTGAGCCTTTCCTTTGCCAAATGCTCAATGTTGATTATAGATGATGATGATGATCAGAATTGTAGTGATTGATGGTGTTTTAATGGAGTTTGGAATGAAAATGCAATTTTGGAGTGAAGGAATCAAAGTGTAGCATGCAAGCTTTTAGAATCACCAACCAATGCATGGAGTCACTCTAGGGCTTATATAGATGAGAATAGAAATGTGTGGAAGTTTGTAGAACCTTCCATGAAGTTTCTAGAATGTATCACGTAATGAGATTTTGAATTTGTCATCTTGAGTGAATCTCATGCCATCTCATGATAAACCATGCAATCTTACTTAAATTCTCCTCATATGGTATTATGACATGAAAATAAGGTCTTACAAACCTTTATGTAGCATTTTCTCATCTTTCCTTTTGATGCCTTAAAGTGCAAATAACAAATTTACAAAGAAACTCCAATTTTTAAGCCTAAACTCAAAAATGTGGCTAAACCATTGTTCTCAAAATGATGTTTCCAATCAAAATCATCTATCATATGCCCCATTTTGGATTTGTAGATCTCTCAAACCAAAATTCAATTCCAACTTTTTCAACTTATAAGCCATTTACAAGCCATTTTGACCATTTTAAAATATCCATGCTCCATGCATTTTCAAACTCTCACAACATCTTATCTAGCCTTAAAATCCCATTTTGAGCAACTTTGATGTTGGGAAGTTTTCCATTTGAAGCTTCCTTGTATGAGTTTTAAGCATATGCTATGAATGACCTGTAATCACCAAATTACCAAAATACCCCTGTCTTGCACAAGCCATAAGTAGAGTTCCCTAAATCATATGAAGGCATACCATACCTTTTTGGAAAGGGGAGACAATGAGGAACACCTCTCTTGCTTGTTCAAAGTCCATTTGAATTATCCTTGAGGGCCAAAAGTTTGTCAGAAGACAGTCAACTTGCACAGACAAATTTCAGTGCCATCTGGTGACCCCTAACTTGCAAGAGCTATAACTTGAGTTCTAGAAATCTCCTTGATGTCTTCCACCACTCAAATTAAAGGTCTTGAGATCCTCTACAAGTTTCATGTTGGCCAAGGATCCATTTGAAGCTTGCATTTTGACTTATTTTGCTTGGAAGTTTGACCTAAACTAGGGAATTTTACCTAGAAACCCTAATTTAGAACCTCCTCTTCTCCTTGATTTCTCTTGATTTATTCTTAGCATAACAACATATATTTATTCTCCATGTCAAATTATGAACCCCACATCTCTCCAATAGCCCTTAATGCCTTTCAATCAGTCAATTGACCTAGAGTTGACCCAGGGTTGACCCAGATGAAACCCTAGTTGACTGTCTTCAACTGCAATACTTGTGATCACACCAATGACTTGTCTCCTTCTCCAAATGACTTTCTAAGTCCTCCAAGATGTCTAGATACTCCCCGTGCCTTCAATTCACAGCTCATACTTTCCTTGATGATCCCCAGATACCCTCAGCCAGGAGATAGATTAACTGCTTGACCCATTGACTTGATAGCTTTCAAATTCTTTTCTGATGACTTGAATGAGATTGAATCAGGATAATAACCTCTTGATAGGCCTCTAGAGATGAGAATAATGATTGGTCCCCCTGTTGTATGACTTGCTATGCTTATGCTATGCCGATGAGTAACCTATGTACATGACTCTATATGCAAATGCTAATGACATTGAAACATAAACCAAGTGAATAAGGTTGGGCAAATTTTAGGGTGCAACAGTTGCCCCTATTCAAGCGGCTTGGACCCGATTGGGTGAAGAGCCCGGAGCCTTCAGACATTCGCGGTACGAGACGGTTGAATACTAGGAACCCAGAAATTTGCCAACCGCAGAAATAAACTGCGCCACTGCTTGGGGAACGACATTCATCAGCTGAATTTAACTGTTACGGCAACCCACTGATCTCGTGCGACCGTGCTGGGGATTCTTCTCATCATCCTGAAAAAGATTGAATCATCGGAAACTTCGTCCTTTGCTTGTCCACGTCAGGACTCTATCTGCTGTCAACTCGGAAAAAACTTCAACAACTTTGCTGGGGACGGCTCGTCTGCCTTCTCGTCAGAGATAAATCGTCCACGTTAGGAATAAACTCTTCCACATTAGGAATACCACCGTCCACGTTAGGACTCACCTTTCCACGTAAGGAATAACCGTTCCACGTTAGGAATAATACTGTCCACGTTAGGACTCACCTTTCCACGTAAGGAATACATCGCTTTTCCCCGTCAGGGGTGACTTTTCTCTGCTTTGTCAAACTCTTCCACGTAAGGAATACGTCTTCTTTTGCTTTGTCCACGTAAGGACTCTTTCTTTTTCCACGTTAGGAATCACAAATTTTCCACGTAAGGAACCCCAATCTTTCCACGTGAGGAATACTATATCAATCTTTCTTTCCACGTTAGGAATGCTTCTTCTTTCCACGTAAGGAATACCGTTTCTTCTTTCCGTCCACGTCAGGACTAAACTCTCCACGTAAGGAATCTATCTTCTTCTTCCACGTTAGGAATAACTTCTTTGATCTGTCCGCGTCAGGACTAAACTCTTCCACGTCAGGAATAATCTCTTTCTTTCCACGTCAGGAATCAATCTTGATATGTCCGCGTGAGGACTCAATCTTTCCACGTAAGGAATAAACTCGTCTTTCCACGTAAGGAAACCATTTTTCTTCCACGTAAGGAATGCTCTTGATATGTCCACGTAAGGACTCTGATCTTTCCACGTTAGGAATCAAACCTTGATCTGTCCACGTCAGGACTAAACTTTTCCACGTAAGGAAACACCTTCTCTTTCCACGTCAGGAATCAACTTCTTTTCCATCTGTCCGCGTCAGGACTAAACTTTCCACGTAAGGAATCAATCTCTTTTCCACGTAAGGAATCACCATTTTTCCACGTAAGGAATAAGACTTCGTCTGGATCTGTCCGCGTCAGGACTAAACTCTTCCACGTTAGGAATGCACTTGTCTCCCCGTAAGGAATCCATCTCGATATGTCCGCGTAAGGACTCAATCTTTCCACGTAAGGAATATCAACTTCTTTCCACGTAAGGAATAAATTCGTCTTTCCACGTAAGGAAACCATCTTCTTTCCACGTAAGGAAACATTGTCTTTCCACGTAAGGAGAACATCGTCCATGTTGGGACCCACCTTTCCTCGTCAGGAACACCATCTTAATCTGTCCACGTAAGGACTCCAATCTTTCCACGTAAGGACTGATCTTGATCTGAATCTGTCCACGTCAAGACTAAAATTTCCACGTAAGGAATCTACCTTCTTTCCACGTTAGGAATCTCCTCTTGATATGTCCGCGTAAGGACTCTAATCTTTCCACGTAAGGAATCAATCTTGATATGTCCGCGTGAGGACTCAAATCTTTCCACGTAAGGAATCTCCATCTTTCCACGTTAGGAACACAATCTTAATCTATCCACGTAAGGACTCCAATCTTTCCACGTAAGGACTGATCTTGATCTGAATCTGTCCACGTAAGGACTCTGGCTTGATATGTCCATGTAAGGACTCAATCTTTCCACGTAAGGAATATCAACTTCGTTCCACGTCAGGACCCATGTTTCGTCTTGATTTGTCCACGCCAGGACTCAGGCATCTTCGACCCGCTGGGGAAATACAACTTGTCCACGTCAGGACTCACTTCTTCATCGGTCCCGACCCACAAACTTCTTAGCACTGACGTGATAGCGACTTTGAGGCGGACTCTACTGGGGATATCTGGAAACCAAACTACCGGATGCCTGTTCTGATGCCCGGAGGCCACTTCTGAAATTCTGGTTCATGAAACCTTTTGATGACAAATAACTCTGCTTGGGAATAAAGAGAGACTTATCCTGGTAACTCTGTGGGGAATACTGTCGAAACTGACATTATCATTGAATATCTCATGCCGAAATCTTGAGTGTTTGGTAGTTCATTTGAGCAAGTGCTCTCCCCACCTGCTGCTAGAGTACAGAAACTGCTTCAGCAAAACAAATGCTGAAGATAATGCCGACTCCGCGCGGGGATAGCCAGATGCTACAGAATTATTCCAGCAAAATAAATGCTGGAAGGGTGAAGTCGACTCAGCTGGGAAATTAGGAACTTAAACCAAACACCTTGTTGAAGTAGCATCCTGCTGGGGAATATAACTCTGCTGGGAAATAGCAGATGTGGACAGTACGATTGGATTTCTGCTGGAGAGTGAACTGATATTACACAGTATCCCTGACAAAATAAATGCCAGGACCCACAACCAACTCTGCTGGGGAGAGTCTTAATCTTCGAGTTCTACTGGGAGGAAAGAACACTTGCTGAAAGGAGAGAACTTCGCTTCGGGGATACTAACATGCCCAGCTTGCCCCTGAATCTGCAACAGTTTTGGAATGGACCCTACAGTCTTTGTATCCTGACGACCAGACATGGACGGCTTCTACATTTCGGACCTCGAAGGGGTGTTTCAAGAACATAACTTTCGTGCTTCTAGGGTGACATGCCCCGGTCTCGCAACAATCTTTTGTCTCTGATCGACTGTGTCGTGGAGCACTGCCCATAGCTATGAGAGATTTGCCAAATCTTGACCTGACTGCCCCGGATTTACTGATTCTAGGATGACTGACTTTACCTGAATTAATCAGTATAGCTTGCCCCAGTTCACGAAATATTTGGGCATTCTGCATTTTATCCCGATCATTCCTTCCACTGTAGGAATCTTTCCTGTCGGCATGCGCTTACTCGCAAGTAACACAAGTTGTTCTGCATAAAAGATATATTAAACGCAATGCATATGACAGTTTCAAAATCCAAGTCTGTTCACTAAAAAATTTTGTGACATGTAATGAATCAATTATCAAAATGTCAATATGAAAGCTGGTAAGAGGAACCCTTTTAGGAGTCAGAATCGACGAGATCTTTACTGACGTATGCCCTCGGACAAAACCTGTTTCAATTAGGACTTTTGCGGGTTGTAACGTGGTCAGGTTCACGGTTAACAAGGAAAGATATAGGCTCAAAATTTATTTCGACCCACCCATTCTTCGTGATGTTCTCCAATCCTATGTTCAGCTAATCTGACTTCAGCGTTCACCTATTAGAGGTGGAATGATAGGAGTGATGGTTCAGGATACCACGCGTTTTTCTTTTTTGAGTGACGGTCATTTGCTTTTCGTCTTTGGGTACCCAGAATCACACGACTTTTGTCCCTTTCGAGGATTTTTCTTTTTCTTTGACAATCCTTTCCGTCTTTTGTTTTGTTTTCTTTTTCTTTTTCATTCCCTAACTTTTGCCTGGACTGAGTATCTTTTGAGATTCTTTTGATTTTCCAGTCCAGCGGGATGCCCTAATTTTTGCTTAAGTCGCTTGTTTTCAAGTTTTGACTTAGCGGGCTTTTGATTCTTTTTGCTTTTCGTTCTCTCTTTTTTTTTGAACAAGTCGTGTGACACTGGTTTGTCTGACTTCTTGTGGGGTAATGTGACTGTTTCACTCTTTGTCGGCACGGTTTAACCATTGCGGTTCTTTAGGCACGACTTATACAAGTGTGATTTACCCTCAACCGGACACTCCTTTCACGATTCGAACGCTTGGCCGAACTAACTGACGCCTACCCTGCCCCGGGTTGAGATTTAGGTTTTTTTTCATTTTCAAAAGAAACTCCTACTACTGGCTCAAAGGGGTTATCAAGGGATTATCTTCCTTATATCTCCGGTGTTTATGGATTGAAACAATGCCTGTATCTCATCAACAGGTTCTTTATCCAAAAGCATACGATCGGAATATTATTCGTCATCTGTTTTCGTCATCCTCCCCAGATTCCTGCTAAAACAAGCATTAAGCATTAAAGAAAAACAAAGAGTGAACACGACTGGATTAATTCAAAACATGCATATTCATTTCGTTTATTAATATCAATTGAAAAACAACAAGTTTTAAGAGCGAAATTTGCAATTACACAGAAAAGAAACTACAAATGCGAGGACATGAACAAGATAACATGAAAAATGTCGGCGTCTCGGAACTGGACTTCCTGCACTCTGACTTATTGGCGAGTCAACCATCCTCAGAAGCTATCATCAGGGGTAGTCTACTGCTGTCTCGATCTTCTTTCACCGGCCCGATCAAATCTGGGAAACTTTTTCATCACCCCGGTTTTCGCTTGTCGATGGCCTTGCACCGCCTTGGGAACCCTGTCAGAGAAATTAATGACCCTGCTGTCGATTAAATCTTGGACGTTATGCTTGAACGCGTGGCAACCTTCAATATCATGTCCGGGAGCCCCGGAGTGGAATTCACAGTGCCTGCTCGCATCATAGCCATCCGGCAGAGTGCCGGTTATTGGCGCCAGAGTTCTTTTCTCCACCAAGTTCAATCTTAGTAGTGTCTGTAACAAATCTGCGTACGTTGAGGGAGGCTTCTCAAACACCCTCCTCGGCTTCTTTCCCCGAATTCTTTGCTGAGTCGTATACTGGCATCTTGTATGCTGCTGGCTTTGCTCGGGCGATTCCTTGGGCTCACGCGTTATCATCCTTAAGTTCAACCCTGGCATCGGCAACTGTTGTGGACATGGAGACTTAGCTTCCAGTGGCTCTGGGATATACCTCGATTCATCTGCAACCTCTGGCGGAGAAATGGGAATATCAGTCCCTGCAACTTTTATGCCCCCCGGTACAAACTCAATTATTTTCTCATCCAGCAAATCTTGAATCTTATGCTTAAAAGCTTTGCAGTTTGCAATGTTATGCCCCGGTGCTCCGGAGTGGAAGGCACAATGGGCGTTCAGGTCATAGTCTGGTGGTGGCTGCCCTGTCAGTGGAACCAAAATGCGGGGCTCAGCCAGTTGAAGTTGGAACAAGAGTTGCACCAGCTGATCATAATCCACAGGGATCTCATCAAATACTCTGTTAGAAGACCTCATCCTCTTACCACACCTTCTTGAGTTATCCTGCAAAATCAATTGCGACTGCTGACGAGGAGAATTCTGAGCTTCGAATCGTGGGGAGGGTCTCTTACGCCTATCATGCGTGGGTGCCGATTCTTCAGACCCCTGAGGAACAGATAAGCCAGCCGCGTCTTCCGACATTTGCCCTCCTTCTCTCCGGAGTACGTTCCTTAATACTTCAGCCATCAACCCTATCTGTGCCTTCAGTCGGCAGTTCTCTTCTTCTAGCGTCTCTTGATTCGAGCGCAACTCTTGCATATCTTTCGTGAACTGCCCCAGCTGGCCTCGAACATCCGTTAATTCTGCTTGAACCTGTTTGATGGCTACCCCCACAAGTTGGCGTATACGGCCTGGGAGAAAACCTTGATTCTCTAGCTGAGCAAAGCCGGCAGCTCTATCATTAGCCCGTGCCATCAGAGGCTGCACCGTATCCTGCAACTGCTTCTGACTCTCGGCCATGGCTTCCATTACCTGTATGATCCGCATTATGTGGTCGTGCACCTCTTGCATCTCAGTCGGATCCTGACTCATGACTTCCTTGCTGCTGCTTCTGGTTGAACGCCAGGGAATTCTTCGGTCGCTAATCTTGGAGGACCTGGTGGATACAGGAGATGAGATACAATTTAATAATTACCTGTAATGCAATATGAATATGAATGCAATGCAATGTGTGTGCCTGTGCATTAGGGTGATTCATTCCCCCAGTTCTAGTGTGAAGGTGCCAGTGCAGTGACAGTGTTGACAATAGGAATATCGGAGCTGAATCATAGAAAGCCTCATATATTGCAGGGAAAATCAATAAGCCCAGAGTACAATATCACTGAGTACAACGAGAAGGCATGACCTCCTCCAACAATCCTTGTGATGGTCAGCACTATGCAAATAAAGCATACAGGCGAATACGGGAAATAATCAAATGCTCTCAAAAGCCCGGTACTCTTCTATCAACTTCTTGGTCTCTGGGTGACCTGGTCGGGTGAGCAGTCCTTCAACCTGCTGGTTTCTTCTCTTAAGAACACGACACACGTCTCCAGCAGTTTCTTCCCATGTCGCTTCTCCGAAGCAATCTTCTAGTTTTCGCTTTTGGGACACAACTTCATCTCTGCATTTGATTGCCTTGTTCAGTGCATTCTGGACACTATATTGGGTCATCACTTCCTCCTCACACTCCTTGATGCTAGACTTCAGCTTCTCTTCGAGGTCGGAGATTTGCTGCCTCAGCTTATCTTCCCTCTTCTTATTGTTGGTGAGTGTAGCATTCCAAGTCTTGTTGCAAGAGGAGATTTCTCGATGTGCCGCGTCAAGCTCTTTCTTTTTGGCTTCCAGCATGTCATGGGAGCTTCTGAACTCTTGCCCCAGACGTTCGCGCTTTTTCTTTTCCTCGGTCAACTCAGCCCCTAACCTGTTTAACAGCTCGATCTGTTGTTGGAAAGCATATACGGCCTTGTTTTTCTCACTGCGTACTTGAGCTAGCTCTTGCTCTAACCCTTTGTTGATCTTCATCAAGGCTTCTCACAATTTGCTCATAGACTTCCCTAGAAACAGTAGTTGGCTCCGCTACCGGAATAGGATCAAGAACTGGTGCATCTGGAAATGGCATCCTCAACTGACTAGCTCTCTCTTGAATCCACACTCTATAAGGTGCATAGGCCTGGCAATCGTTCTTACCTAACAGTGGCTTCCCTTTGCGGTTAATACTTATCCAGGCATGCTGCAGCTCAGCTAGCAATTCCCCCTTCAAATCTCCTGTGAAGTACAGAGATTCCTGTACTTCTTCCTCCTGAGGTGGATTCTTCAGTGCATATCCGAACTGGCGAATGAATAGAGAAGGGTTGTAATTGATACACCCTTTTCTTCCTATCAGCGGCACATTAGGGTACCCAGAACAACTGAAGATGAGCTCAGATCCCAACAGGTCTCTATCAAACCACTCCATATCTTCCGACGATAGCCTCATCAGGCGCTCTGGCCAACCAACTGGAACTGTGGTCTCTGCAGCAGATCTTCTCTTAGGAAGGTGGCTCTCAAACCACATACTCAACAAGGGTACACAAAGATGAACATTCTTTCCTCTTCCCTTCTCATTCTTGTAATGCAGTGAGTGGTAGAGATCTCCGAGTAAGGTAGGTACAGGATTACCAGCGGCAAGCAAGTAGAAAGCATCGAAGTCCACAAAATCCGGTATATTGGGAAACAAGACTATGCCATAAATGCACAAGGCCAACACAGCATTGAAAGCAACCCAGCACCCGCTCTTAGCGTACTCTTGGGCTTTACCAACTAAGAACTGAAGTGAGAAGCCTGTAACTCCACGGGAAACGGTAGTCAATAGTTCAGAAGCATCAATATGCAAAGCTTTTGCCAAGTCCTCCGGCTTGGGCTTGGCGCCAGAATGGATGAATGGAACCTGGTTTTGCACGGGCAGCTCAACATACTCAGCGTATTCCTCCAGGGTTGGTCCCATAATAAAGTCAGAGAACGTAAAGCACCTCAAAGCAGGGTCGTAGAACTGCATCAGAGCATACAACCCATCTAACTCTACCTCTGTAGGTTTACACACCAATCTCAGTAGTCTACCATAGCTCATCCGGAAGCTCCTACGAACACCCTCATCAGCAAGAGAGATCAACCCTAGTAAAGGAACAATGTCAGGAGTAGGCAATTTGTAAGCAATTGTTCTCCTTAAGCTAGTCATGATCAAACACTCAGAAGTCTGGGTACTAGAACTAGGGAAATGCAAATGCGCCTGCAGCACAGACACACGTTAGTGAAATGCAAATGGTAATGGATATGCAGTGATGCAATGCAAGTAACATGCAACAGGGACCAAAGCTGTAGCTGAATAGCCTGAACCCAATCAAGAAAGGTCTCAGATAGACCATCCAGAAGTCCTCAAGCCCTGGTCTCAGATATACCTCAAACAAAGCTCCAATATTGGTCTCTGATAGACCCCATAATCATAACCTGAATGGTCTCTGGCAGACCTCAGATCATATCCCCCACTGGTCTCTGACAGACCTCAGAACACATCTCCAAATAGTCTCTGACAGACCTTGGAACACACCAACTGGTCTCTGACAGACCTTAGAACCCTCCATAAATATCCAAGATCCTGATCAACAAACCGGTGGTCTGAAGGTCTAGTTACCTGCATAACCCTGAATCCCCTCACAGGTGGGTGGCCCTATAACTGGCACAAGGTACGGCATCCTATGCGGTCGTCGGTGTCACAGACTTTCAGGGTTGATGATACGATTCCCAGAAGGAGTGGCATCATCAATTCCTGAAGAGGCCTCACTTAGCCAACTTCCAAATGATCGGTCCCTAGAGTCGACAATCCAACTAACCAGCAACCCACGCCAACCAAAGGAAGGGGCAGGAGGCCAACCAGAGGAACCTCGTCTGAGTGTAGATTTCATGGGACACCGAAGCAAGCAAAGCAAGCGGGCGCCCACTAATTTCTACTCTAATTCTAGGTGCACTCAAGCCCAGGTCCGGCTTATCTCTCAATATCAGAACACCCGTCACACCCCAGATACAGCAACAATAATCAATATATAAAGCTGAAAATACAAGGTTAGAAATATAAAATAACTCCATGCAAAATCCTCGACGGGAAAACAAGCGTTAGGATTGACTCTCTCAAGGGACGTTGGATCCCAAATGCATAAGAACCATCGCAGTCCTTAGCAGCCAGGGGACGCTGTTCCCCAGCAGAGTCGCCAGCTGTCGCTACTGCGAAAATCGGCGCCGGCTGAACAGAAGAGTCGCCACCGCGCGTTATTTATCCCACGGGAGGGAAAGGAAACGCTCAGAGTAAACCTCGCACAACACGGGAAAGGTATGGTCGTCGCAACCAAAACCTGGATTCGGGAGTCGGTTACGCAAGGGGAAGGTATTAGCACCCCTCACGTCCGTCGTACTCGACGGGATCCACGCTTGTTTTCGGGTATGGATTGTTACTCTATCTAAACTATAGGTCAAGGGTTAAAAAAAGAAAATAAAATGAAAAATAAAAATGACTCGGCAAAGTATCGCACTTTATGCCTACGTATTCTCGCCTGGAACGAGAAATCAGAGTCAACGTAGTTCGCCTACCTACGGGAAAGGAGGGGAAGGTTGCTCGCTAGGATATCACATCCTATGCCTACGTACTTCCACACGGCATGGAAGATCAGAGCAAACGTAGTTCGGGCCACGTACGACACAAGCTTGTCTTGGTTGATTTTATTCCTTCTGAAAAAGGTATTCTTGATTAACAGTCCCGGCGGGCAAAAATGACGTCTTGATGAGTTCACATTCTTTTACGGAAGAAGTGTCTTTTATTGTGTTTGAAATCTTTATGTGTTTTTCTGTTTGTTTTGAGGAAGAAGAGACAGAACTCTAACCTACGGTTGCGAAGGGAAACAAACTAACCTAATGTTATCATGCATGGGTTAAGACCTAATGTCTATCATGCTCCTCTCTTGCACAGAGGGAAACAGAGATCCTACGGGATAGGCAGAAACAGAAACAATAACAGATATAATAAAGCAGTAAAATGCATGGATGCAACAGTACAAGCGAGGCAAGGGAGTCCCACTCAACCTCGAACCTGGAAAACAATAGGCGAAAGTGAACAGGATTCACTTTCAACCCAACAGGGTAAACAGCAAACAATAGAGTCAGGAAAACCAATCAATACATCAAGAAATGAAATACAGCAAAAATAAACAGCCTCAGCAGCTCTGGATCAACATCTGGCTCCAAGTAATCTCCCATCAGCTACAGGCTTCAACACGCATCAATCTCCATCTTCATGGCCTTCAGGTAAGGGCTTTGATCATCAGTCTTCTATCTGCAATGGCTTTTCTTCAAGTTCAAAACTCCGGGATGAGGGATCAGTCACAAGAGTGAATTGGGTGTTAAGCAATCAGTTGACTACCAAAGGTGGTGAACAGACTGCTTCTAACACAAAAGACATTTTCTCTCAAGAGTTCTATCTCTTAGACACTATCACCAAGCCTTCCAAAGGAAGGGGGTGAGTGTCTTAGAGAGACTCTGAATCACAGAGAAGAATGGATACAGACAAGGCAATCCATGTTTGAGAAACAAGCTTTCTAATCTAGAGCTCTGCCTAGCTCCTAAACCCTAGTCTCCTCAGCATCTGCTAGCAAGAATCTCCTCTTCAACTCTGGAAGTTGATCTTCAATCTCTGGATCTCCAGTGGCTTCATCTTTACAAATCTTCAGCTCTCCCAAGTCCCCAGACAATCCCAATACCCACACATATAAGCAATAATCCCCAGAGGGCACACCACACCAGTCAATCAGATATACAGTACATTAATAGCAGTAGGGGAGTCCTGACTTTTTCTCTAAGGGATCTAATAACTACCCATAGCCCCTATAGTCCCATAACTAAACTAGTCAAACCCTAAGTCCTAGGGGAAAAGAATCTATTCTCCTAAGTCATCACCTAAAAACCCTAGTTTGTTCATGTTGTTCACACCTAAACTAAACACCTAAAATTAATTTCTAAAAATGGGAACTAAATTGAATCTACAATTTTAATGTCTAAACTAAACAACCTAAAAAGAATGGACAAAAAATATTAAAGCATCTAATAGAACAAAAATTAACAAAATCATGCATGAAATGAAACTATTTAAAATGCTATTTATTTAGAAAATATGGGGAAAATATCAAATAAAAAATAAAATGCAATTTTTATTTTTTATAATTTTCTAGACTCTTTTAAAGAAAATGATGCAAAAAGAATGAATTAAAAATATGCAATTTCTAATTTGTTATGAATTTTCAAAAATGAAATGTTGAAGTTCAAGTATACTACTTAAAAACCCTAATTAAACTATCCTAAGTTCAATTATCTAAACTAATCAAATTTTATTCTAAAAAATCTAGTAATAAATTCTGGGAATACTACAATTCAATATTAATCACCACAAAAAAGAATGGGCAAAAAATCTATTTCTAAGTGTAAGAACAAAAATCTACAAGATCATGTATGAAATAAAACCTTCAAAATATGCATTTATTTGTAAAATATGTGGAAAATGCGAAAAAAATATAAAATGCAATTTTTATATTTTTTTAATTTTCTAGACATGTTAAGGAAAATATTAAAGAAAGAATGAGTTAAAAATATGCATTTTCCATTTAGTTATGAATTTTTGAAGTTTAATAAAATCTAGGCCGCTGGATTGAGGGACAAAGTCAAATATCCCAACATGAATCAATGGTAGAGATTATCTCTTCTACCTTGGACACTTAGGGTTTCTTAAAAAAAGAACTCATGCAAGCAACTTCCACCCTCTCTAACTCTCTCATTTCTCCACCATTTTTCACGATCCAAAGATGAAAACTCATCTACTCTTCTCCCTCTACACAGCCATGGTACTAGAATTCTCTAACTCTCCCTCAAGAAAGAAATACGAAGGCTACAAGGGATGGTCACCATTTTCGCACCTTAGTTTGCATGGTAATCAAATGGTCTCATATTAACCTATCATGTACTACATCTTATGGGGATTATCCTAAGCCTAATACCTAAGATTATAGTACACTAAATCGTGAGTTCTTGATCATTAAAGAATTGACACCATGGAAGCAAACCTCACAAACAGCCCTTAAACTCATCATACAACATCCCTAATTGGTCTCTATTAGATTTCTCCTAACAACATGCTTGAACTATGGATAAATAGAGAGTTTCATGAGAAAATGCATACCTTGCAAGTGATGATGGTGATGATGGTTCTCCTCCAATTCAGACCTTGCCAATTGCTTTGTATGGTCTTTGATGAATGTTGAAGCCTCTGGTTGCAGTAGTTCTTGTTCTATCTTCTTGAATCAACCTATTCAACTCTTCATGCAAGTTGGAGTGAAGTTGGAGATCTCATAATCCAGCCACGAATTCTTGAGCCTTTCCTTTGCCAAATGCTCAATGTTGATTATAGATGATGATGATGATCAGAATTGTAGTGATTGATGGTGTTTTAATGGAGTTAGGAATGAAAATGCAATTTTGGAGTGAAGGAATCAAAGTGTAGCATGCAAGCTTTTAGAATCACCAACCAATGCATGGAGTCACTCTAGGGCTTATATAGATGAGAATAGAAATGTGTGGAAGTTTGTAGAACCTTCCATGAAGTTTCTAGAATGTATCACGTAATGAGATTTTGAATTTGTCATCTTGAGTGAATCTCATGCCATCTCATGATAAACCATGCAATCTTACTTAAATTCTCCTCATATGGTATTATGACATGAAAATAAGGTCTTACAAACCTTTATGTAGCATTTTCTCATCTTTCCTTTTGATGCCTTAAAGTGCAAATAACAAATTTACAAAGAAACTCCAATTTTTAAGCCTAAACTCAAAAATGTGGCTAAACCATTGTTCTCAAAATGATGTTTCCAATCAAAATCATCTATCATATGCCCCATTTTGGATTTGTAGATCTCTCAAACCAAAATTCAATTCCAACTTTTTCAACTTATAAGCCATTTACAAGCCATTTTGACCATTTTAAAATATCCATGCTCCATGCATTTTCAAACTCTCACAACATCTTATCTAGCCTTAAAATCCCATTTTGAGCAACTTTGATGTTGGGAAGTTTTCCATTTGAAGCTTCCTTGTATGAGTTTTAAGCATATGCTATGAATGACCTGTAATCACCAAATTACCAAAATACCCCTGTCTTGCACAAGCCATAAGTAGAGTTCCCTAAATCATATGAAGGCATACCATACCTTTTTGGAAAGGGGAGACAATGAGGAACACCTCTCTTGCTTGTTCAAAGTCCATTTGAATTATCCTTGAGGGCCAAAAGTTTGTTAGAAGACAGTCAACTTGCACAGACAAATTTCAGTGCCATCTGGTGACCCCTAACTTGCAAGAGCTATAACTTGAGTTCTAGAAATCTCCTTGATGTCTTCCACCACTCAAATTAAAGGTCTTGAGATCCTCTACAAGTTTCATGTTGGCCAAGGATCCATTTGAAGCTTGCATTTTGACTTATTTTGCTTGGAAGTTTGACCTAAACTAGGGAATTTTACCTAGAAACCCTAATTTAGAACCTCCTCTTCTCCTTGATTTCTCTTGATTTATTCTTAGCATAACAACATATCTTTATTCTCCATGTCAAATTATGAACCCCACATCTCTCCAATAGCCCTTAATGCCTTTCAATCAGTCAATTGACCTAGAGTTGACCCAGGGTTGACCCAGATGAAACCCTAGTTGACTGTCTTCAACTGCAATACTTGTGATCACACCAATGACTTGTCTCCTTCTCCAAATGACTTTCTAAGTCCTCCAAGATGTCTAGATACTCCCCGTGCCTTCAATTCACAGCTCATACTTTCCTTGATGATCCCCAGATACCCTCAGCCAGGAGATAGATTAACTGCTTGACCCATTGACTTGATAGCTTTCAAATTCTTTTCTGATGACTTGAATGAGATTGAATCAGGATAATAACCTCTTGATAGGCCTCTATAGATGAGAATAATGATTGGTCCCCCTGTTGTATGACTTGCTATGCTTATGCTATGCCGATGAGTAACCTATGTACATGACTCTATATGCAAATGCTAATGACATTGAAACATAAACCAAGTGAATAAGGTTGGGCAAATTTTAGGGTGCAACAAAGACTTACAAGGATTGGTACAAAATGATTCCCTTCGCATTACATGGCTACAGAACTCCAGTTTGTACTTCCACTAGGTTAACTTTGTATTCACTTGTGTATGGCATGAAGGTTGTTCTACCTATTGAAGTCGAAATTCTTTTGCTCAAAGTCATCATGGAAGTAGAGCTTAATGAAGCTTAATGGATCCAATCCAAATGCAACCAGCTGAATCGTATCGAAGAAAAACGCCTAACATCCATTTGTCATGGTCAATTGTATCAGAGACGTCTCAAACGAGCTTTTGAAAAGAAAGTTCTCCCTCGAGCATTCCATGTAGGCAAACTTGTGCTCAAGAGGTATTCTCCTATTCACTCGGATCTACGAAAGAACCCTTTGTCATCAAGAAGGCCTTCTCAGGCGGAGCCCTGATCCTCACCACCATGGATGGGGAAGAGTTGCCACTACCCGTGAACTCCAATGCAGTCCAAAAATATTATGCCTAAAAAAGTGATGAATAAAGAGCCCGCCAGATTGGCATCCGCAAGGGCAATCTAGGCAAAAATGGGCGGCCCGATGTACCAAAAAAAGAAATGTCCATGCAAAAGTTAGGGACAAAACAAAAAAATAATAATAATCCACTAAGTTGAAAACCTGAAAGGGCGACTTAGGAAAAAATGGGTTTTCCGGTGGACGAAAAAAAATAGAAAATGTCCGGAAAAAATTAGGGATAAAGGTATTTGACTGTGAACACTTGAACTTATCTTCATCATAGCTGGACCTCAGATGGTAAATGATCAATCAAGTCACCATCTACGAGTGCATAATGTTGGAACCAAAACTTACAATGGATGGTGGCTAATGTTGTAATCAATGCAAACTCAAATTTCCCATTGTCGTTTACTTTGTTTTTTAATTTATTGTAAAAATTTTCTCATCAAGGATTTTTGCATCCTTGTACACACTTTATGTACAAATATTTTCATATTCAATAAAATTAATCATTTGATTTCTCATTTGTCTATTTTCAGTATTTTGTTTGTAAAATGAGCAATTATTTATGATCACATAATACTATAAAGCTTTGAGAATAATAAAAAGTTAAATCAACCAGGAAAGCATTATACATTGTGTTGTGGTGGAAATAGGATATCAAACTATTAATGAGTTTGAATCGCAATTCAATTCACAACCGCTCTTTGATTTATCCGAAGGAAAAGGTCAAAAGAGGGAAAACCTATTTTGCATCGTAAACACAATGCGGGGAAAGATCTAGGGTTCGGGGGTTGGTTAAATTTAGGGAAGGTATTAGCACCCTAAACTTCTGTAGTACTCTACAGGAACCTTTTGTTCAAATGTTTACTAGTTTGCTTTATTTATTTGCTTAAGGTATATGTACAAAAGGATTAAAAGTGAGAAAATAGACCTAAGGGGTTAATTCTAAGTTTACTCGGCAAGACATCGCATCTTGTGCCTACGTATCCTTACGGGAGTGGAATCAGAGTAATCGTAGTTCCCCTCAAGAGGGAGGTTAGAGATTTCTTGACTGTGGTCAAGGTCTCAAGGGGAATAAACGCATCTTAAGGACACGCTTACGTGGAGTGTAGAAACTCCAAATCTCTACGTTGAATTGTTAAGTGAATTAGGGTTAGGTTAGGGATTCCACGGCAGGAAACCCTAAAATGAGCATGACGGCTCTTTGACCTAATGCTAGGGGTAAAATTGTAATTTAGCTTGCGGCGAGGCATTTGTGAAAATTAGGGTTTGTAAGGGTGTAATTTTGAGGGTTTAAGGACTATTGGCGCGGCGACCAAACAGTTAGACCTAACCTTCGGATGTATGCGAGGTGACAGAATAATAGTGATGAAAGTGTGAGAAATTTAAATCATGCAAGCGGAAATAAAATGCGGAAAGTAAGCGCGATTGTTGGTTCGTGAGGTTACAAATGAGGAACAGTTACAATAATATGAAAATTTGAATAAAATGCAACTAAATAAATAAAAGGCGACATGACAAGCTGCAAAACGAACAGACAGCGTTAGTGAACAAAAATATATAAATTACCAGACAAGTTAGGAAGTAAAAATGTGAAATTATGCATATTTTTGTAATTTTTATTTTATTATATATATTTTTTTAAAAGAAAGATTTTAGTTTTTTTTGAAAAAATCAGATTTTATTATAAATTGGAAGAAACAAAGTTCTATTGGATTTCATATTAGCAAATTCTAAAAAAAACAATAATAAATATGATAAAACAATAAAAATATAAAATAAATAAAAAAAGGGGTTGGGCCGGTAACCACATCCGGACCCAACCCGGTTGGTGAGAATGCAACGAAAAGAGGGCTAGGGTTTCAAAACCCTATTCTCCGCGGCGCTGACCTTGCTTCATCTTCTTGCATGTCTCGTTCTTGAATCTTCCTCACCAATTTCATCCTCTAATCCTGCCTGAAACATACAACAAACATGATTAAAACACACGATTCAGAGTTTTCGTTCTACCTTTTAACGATCTAGCAGATACAGTGCGCGCTGGAAGGCAATGATGTTTGCTGAGCCTCGAGGAGGGGATTGCCCGTCGTTGAAATAGGACGATGTTGGCGATCTCCTTCGGCGAAATATTGCTCGCGTGAGGGTTTGATGATTCCCGTCGCCTTATCGTCGTTCTCTCCACTCTCCCTCTAGGGTTTCTTTATCAGGTTGTATCACCCTTATATACCCTTCATTATTCGATCTTTTGTGGGCTTTTTGAGACCTGATTGATTCTTTGATTTAAACAAATTCCTTTTTCAACTGATTGGATTTGATTTATGGCTTTCCTGATATTATTTGATATAATTCGATTTGCAACTTTTTCTTTCCCCTTTCGTATTTCCGATTTGATTTGATATCCTTTTGATTTGCTCCAACTAGTCTTTTTGGAGATAACTTCAAATGGATATCCGTTTCTCTTTGGTGACCTAGATGTTTATCTGGATTTGTAACTGATGTGGTTTTACTTGATTTTTTTCAGATGCCGTCACGAATTGGTTTATTCATCTTTTACTTTGGTGAACATTGTGGTGAATTGGGCTATGATGTTGGTACCTGAGCCCTGCACTCGGTGAATCGCTATTTCTCTTCTTCTTTCGAATCATGACTCGTGAACTTGTTCTCAGAAGCGGATATCATCATCTTTCCGGTTTTCTGATAATCTATGTATTTAGGGCAATGATGTTCAGACCGAGCCCCCATTCTACCTTCTTTGATTTTCCAATGTGGTATTCTGATGTTTATAAATTGAGTTGGTTTTTTTTATCTTAGACATGATTATGTGCTTTTGACCTATCATGGCGAACGGAGATTTTATGAATCCTCTTCTTACTTTTGTTATGGCCTCTAGTTCACCATTTGGATTCTGAGCTTGCTTGATATATGTAATCTGATACGATTTGCTGATGTTTGGTTTGATTACAGGGTAAAGCCTTTGGATGGTACTATGCTGATATTCCAATATTTTTGGTGCAGTTTATGGTTTGTTTGTTGAACTTGGCTGTACTGTAACCTGCGGGTAGAGCATTCCATTTCTCTTTGGCGTGTCTTGTGAACCACCTTGGCATTAAGAGCTTTGAATTTTTGCTGTTAGGCTTGTGGACTTCGGATATCGAAGTTGCTGATGTGTTTCCAATGATGGTTTGTGAGCCGAATTGGCATTTGGTTCATCGCACGTCGAACGAGCTGCTGTGATTTTTGATGCTCTTGTTCACACTTGCTTATCTTTCTTTTTCTTCTGTTGGTGAAATGATATGTTGTCCTGTCATGTGAACTGCCATGCTATTTTCTGAACTGAACTGATGTCTCTTTTCCTGAGTTGAGCCTAAACTGATTTCACATATTTTTTCTGAACCGAACTGGCTCTACCCTTTTCTAAGCATGAATTTGTTTCTTTGCTTATGAACATATGTTGTTGTACATTTGGTGAATTGACTTATCTACTCATGTTTTGTGGAGCTTATGACTTCTGTTTGTGAGCCGGTACTGTCTGATTCAGGTGTTTCAGGTGATGAAAAATGGTTCAGACCCGTCGGCATCCGGGTTTGAACCTGAGCTGGCTAGCGTTTACCTTGGTGTTGGTTCAGAATTAATGGGAATTGGTGAATGTGATTCATATCTCAGTTCAGCTTGATTATCAACTTGGAGAATTTACTTGCTACTTATTATTTACTTGATGAAAGGCAATCATTTTGGTTTTGAAACAAAGTCCTATTCGCGGCAAACCCTTTATCGGCCCAAACTTCTTTTCACTCTTTCTCTCTTGGTTATCCCGTGGATAATAACATTATTATCTTATCTGACGCCAATGGCGTGGATCGGTAACGGGGGTAGGACGCAGCTTCGGTTGTGCCACTCCCGGCACTCGATGATGACATTGTTCTGAGGGTGTCAAAAGTCGCTTCTAACTTTTTTCTCGTTTATGTTCTGTTTATCTGTTCTTTTCTTTTCAGGTGATCGAGGATTACGTGAGGCATTTAAGAGAGGCTCAATGAAGAATGCTTGAAGTTCTTTTCTCTTTTGAGGACTTTAGGACTTAGAAATAGATACTCGTTGTAAATGTACAATCCATTTGTAAACTGAATGATTTATCATGAATAGAATTCAAATATTGTTTTCCATTTCAACTTGTAATTCCTGATTGTTTACGAAGTAAAATTCGCCAAACATTTGTTCCCGTCTCTCAATTATGAATTTCAAATATCTGTGAATAAACATCCGTGAATTATTTAAATTCAATTTTGGTTTGTAGTTCATAAATATTCATGCATAAAACTCAAACTCTCCTTTGATCAGATAAGCGGTAGCCAGCAACGTAAATAAAATCCAAACTGAGATCCTTCCTGATTGTGTGACTTCTTAAATGACTTTAACAAACGTCCCCTTTATGTTCAACTTCATCTCAACTTAATATGAGAATTTAAACTGCTCGTCGGGCATCTTTTGGAATAATCATTCATGTGAACCAATGTCTCAGGAAAATATTTCTTTTGTCCCAAAAATTATAAATTTTACTTAAAATGACCAAACCGCTCCTAGGATAATTCCTGAAAATCAAATCATACTCAAACACTGGTTAGTGGTTAACAGATGTAAAATGACATGTTTATGCGAAATGGCTGACTAAATGTAAGGGTAAAATTTGGGGTATTACACATTGCATGCTTTACCAGAAATCTTTAAGGGATGATTGGTAGTCTCCATTGCGTGCTGGATCCCCAACAAGTACTGTTATGGTTCTTTGGAAGGGTTGTTTACCTTTCATTTCCCCAGCAGAACCATAATTTCCTTAAGCAGAGACATGTTTGTTCTTCCCCAACAAGAGCGAGACTCCTCGCAGCATCCTCAAAAGATCGAAGCTATCATTTCTCAGCACTAGTGGTGTCTTGGTTTTCTTTTGTCTTACACAATAAAAATCATCATAATTTTGTTCTTCCCTAAGAAGAGTCGGTTATTTGAAGATCACCCATGGTTCCTTCACTTCCCAGACAGAGCTAGTTAGTGTTGGAAGGTTCTTTCATCTCTAACAGGAGTATTAGTAATAGCCTAGAAGTCTGAGATCTCTAGGCTCTTTCCTTAGCAGCGTCGTCGTCATCCGAGGACTTCTTTTCCCCGGCTGAGGATGTCGAGTTCGTTTTGCTACGATCCCTGCTCACATGCCACACAACATCTCAACATGTATCGTTGCATAATATGATATCAAGCATCATGTAAGATTAACCATACATAACATATGCACCAAGCATACTCCTCGTTGACAATTTCATCTCCACAACAGATTTCAGCCAACTTATCATCTATCAATCAAAACCTTTGCACTTTCACCTTACCATCTTTAGTCGTCGTCGGCCAAATTTTCGAGCTACTCTTTTATTTAATCCCCTTTCACCTTGAATAATCAAAAAGCTGGCACAATTCAAACATTCAGGATCAAGAGGATTAAATAGGGGCAGCTATCGTAACCCGAAATTTGACATCCCCTTTTGCCTTTTGCACAAGCATGTGTATTCGCATCGCTGGCATATGCATTAGCACTTTTTTCTCTGTGATTTTTGTTGCATGAGTATTTAGGTTTTCCAAGCCGTATTAATCACATCTTCATAAAGACATCACATCATCATTACAAGCACAAAATAAGGATTTATATGCCTATTCATCAAAGCAAGAGGTTGAAAATCGGATTCGTGGCCATAGCACCATTTTTCAAGCAAAATGGGCAAGTTTTGCTTGTGGTAATCGATTGCCACTTTGCTAGGCAAAGTAGGGTATCGATGACCCTGTGCAAAAAAAAACATATTTTGCTACATTTTTATGACAACAACTTTCCCTATACTATTTTGGGGTCTACTTAGTTCTAGCATTGTGTGGAATATTCTAGACATCTTTAGACATTCCAAGACCTTTCAAGACACTTCAAGGAATTTACTCCAATACATCATTTCCAATTGAGACCATCGTGTAACTTCATTAGCAAGCATGAGAACCCTTTGATTTGAACTTAGTTTGGGATTTCTACCGAGTTAACTAACTAACTAACTAACCGAGTCAATTTTCGACTCGATGAGTCAAGTGTAACTAACTCCAAGGCTAGTTCCAAAGAAAACTCTAAAGCACATTCAAAACCTAGCAACTCTAAACCTCCATTTTATATAAACAAATCTTCACCATTTCAAAAAAGAATCCTTGATCATTCTCTCAACTTTCACTCTTCACCCTTACGTTCTCTCTAAAGTTTCTACAACTTTTTATCACATTCATCTCCATCTTCTTCCCAAACCAAACTAGAGCTCAAATTTACCATTAAAGAGTAGCAGCTTTCACATTGAAAGTTCTTTTCTCTTGAGCTTAACCTCCATTATTTTGCATTTCTACTTGGTTTTCTAGAGTTTTATTGGCTTTTGCTTCAAATCAAGTGATTATCTCGAGTTTATCCGGTGCGAATTTGTATTTGGAGATTTCGTTGCATTTTGCTTGGTTTCACTATGATTCGGTTGCAAATTCATATTTATCTGGTTTTCTTTGATTATCTTCATCATAATTCACTTACAACAATCATCAAGGCAATCCTACGCCTTGTAGGTTGGAATTTCTCACTCAATTTACTGTTTTTGATCACTTTCATATTGTTCGCGATGTAGATTCGATAATCTTTTGTGTCTGCGAAGTGATTGCGCAATTGTTTGATTCTTATTCTTGATGATTTAATTGATTCAATTAATGCCTAATTGATGATTTTGAACTTGATTTTCATGCACAAATGTTTACCGTAACATATGGATGATTGGATAAGTGTTTTAGTTGCTGGAAGTGCTTTTTGAAAAGCTATTTTTGCCACTGTCACAGTGGTAATCGATTACCTATATATTGGTAATCGATTACCCTGCCTGTTTTTCACATTTTTTTGTAATTTTTAAGTAGGCAATATGGTGGAGGGATTTAAATATAGATAACCGAAAATTTTGCCCTTATATGTGGCAATATGCAATGCTATAGACAAAACGAGAACAGACTAATGCAGACAATGCCATGAATATGATATGATGCGTATGCTGGAATAGTGAATGCGAAAATGCTGACGAATACGACGACACAGGGACAGACGCTACAAGAAGAACACACTGAGAAAAACGACGCGCTGGGACACAGCACAACACCGGGGAATTCTAAAATGATGGTCAACTGGTGCGAACACGATCAATTGTCTTTTTAGAAAAGGGACGAGATTCTCAAATGGAGATGGTACCTATGAGACGGCCTCCACCGGGGAATCTAAAAGTGAAACTGGATCATGTACGACTGCAAGATCGATCACAGAATGCTGGAGCATTAAGCAAAGAATAACATCCAAGCTTCTGTAAACTATCTCTCGTGACAGGATCAAACGGGCCTTTCGGAACTCCGTAGCAAATATACAGGGTAAAAAGAACCGGCTGTATGCCAAAATAAATGGACTTTGAGTGGTTAGAACAAGATCCTTAATAGTGATGGCGCCTATGAGATGGCCTCCACTTGGGAATGTCTAACAATAAGACTGGATCTACACGACTGCAAGATCGATTACAGAATGCTGGAGCATTGAGCAAAGAATAACATTCAAGCTTCTATAAACTATCCTTCATGATGGGATCGAATGGACTTTTCAGAAATCCATATCAGATATACAGGGTAAAAACCGGCTGTATGCCAAAATAAATGGACTTTAAGTGGAAATGCCCTGATAAGCTTCTCGAGGGAGAACTGTCACTTATCGTTGGAAGGGACTTACATGCCAAAACGGATAAGCTCTCAAAAGAGGTTGTTGCTTATCTGATAAATAAATCTTCTCATATTTAAAGTCGGTGCCCAGAATATGATTCAGATTTTTCTTTTACTAAAGGGTAAAATAAACTTCTTCATACTTCCGAGGACAGCGCGTCGGGCATGATTCCGCTTCTTCTTTTGCTAAAGGGTAAACTGAACTTCTTCATACTTCAAGATTCATGCACTCCTGAATATGATTCTGCTCCTTCTTTTACTAAAGGGTAAATGAACTTCTTCATTTCAAGGTTTGTTGCTCCCTGAATATGCTTCGGCTCCTTCTTTTACTAAAGGGTAAACTGAACTTCCTCATACTTCAAGATTCATGCTCTCCTGAATATGATTCGGTTCAAACCTCCCCGTACTTCAAGACGACAAGGAAAATGGAAGCCCAACTGCTCGATGGAGATGGCCATTTGCTGCGAGTCATAACGAAGATAGGATCAGCTTCTCAGGCGAGAAATGTCGCTTTTTCTGCAAGAGTGGCAGTAATAAGCTTCTCAGGTAAGAACTGCTTGTAGAGGTGATAACAAGTAATAATGATGATAAGCTTCTCGGCGGAGGACTGTTGCATACCGTTGCTGAAGAATGTTACGATAAGCTTCTTAACCAAGAACTGTTGCTGATCGATTGTAAAATGTTGTGATTGTAGAGTTTTATACCGATAGGCTTCTCAGGTGAGAACAGTCGCATACCGATGCTGTAAGATGTAGGATTGTAAAGTGTTGTACCGATAGGCTTCTCAGGCGAGAACAGTCGCATACCGATGTTGTAAGATGTAAGATTGTAAGGTGTTATACCGATAGGCTTCTCAGGCGAGAACAGTCGCATACCGATGCTGTAAGATGTACTGATATATTTTTCAGGCGTGAACTGGCATGTATCTGTAAAGGATTGTGATTGGTGTTCTCGAAAGATAGTGCAAAATAAATGCACGTCCGGGTACAGTGATAAGCTTCTCAGGCGAGAACAGTCGCGTATCTGCCAAGGTAAGGTGAAAATTTTTAGACGGTGCAAAATAAATGCACGTCTGGTAGGGCTCAGCGACCGACAAGACCGAGATCCAATCTAAGATTGAGCTAGAAAGAAAACTGGTAATCAAGACTCCATCGAGGGAATGATCTCGAAGGGTAAATATCTTATCCTGGCGAAGAAAGATAGCTGAAGTGACCGTCATCCACGAGGAACGAGCTCTGTAGGGAAACTTGGAAAAACATATGTATTTTATGCTTAGGACTGACAATCTATTTGGAGAGAATGGACAAACCCAGTTACTCGGCGGTAACAACCAATGATGGTGAAACACAATGAACCTGTGAATGCTAACGCATATGTTACTGCATATGTTAATATGAATGTATGTTAATGTCTATGTAGTTAAATATGCAGGATGTAGTGGAATGAGTATGTAATGAGTATGTGTATGAAATAGGCATGTGATGCTTATGCCCCTGCGTATGCTGATGAAACAGACTAGAGACGGGACGAGAGATGAAATAAACATCTCGACGGAGATACCCTGCGTTCTCTGCAACCAATACGTCAATCATGGGTAAGAAAAAATCAATGGTAGAACCAAATCTGGTTTCAGAATTCTGACTTCTCTGGGGAGAAGGTAATCTGCTTGGGTGCACAGTATCACGTCTTCACATGGGGAGAAGAAAACCTGAGGGACACTTTCGAGTTACCCCAGAAAAAAAGTTGTCAGCTTATAGTCTCTCTGGGGACTGTGATGAGGCAATAGTTTAGGAGCCTGTTGCAACACTGAGATTTACTGGGGAATGAAGGCCGCCGTGAGTAAAATCCATCGGGTGCATGAAGAAAAGTTGTGAAACCACATGGTTTTGATCTTGAAGGACCTTAAAGTAGTCGCCATTTGTTTCCTTTTTTTAAAAAAAACACGGTGCCCCAGGATATTTGCGTTGTGAGGTATGGTCATCTCAAGAGGATTTTATAGAGAACACGGAGTCTGGTTGCCCCACTGTTTTCAAACTCTTTGAGAGATTCGTCCGGTCTGGCACAAATTAAGCGTGTTATGACGAAATCTTTGAGAAATAGCTCTTAAGAACGTCAGACTCGCGTTGGTAAACGAATTGGGAAACTGTCTGCCCCTGTTTAGCAGGATCTTCAAGTTCCACGGGTTATGTCCATATGTAAATCTCTAAGATATCCAGCAAAGTCGTCATGCCTGAAATGCCTATCCTGAGCTTGTCAATGTACACATATATTTGTCTTGAATTTTTGTTTTGAAAAAGATATCGCAATAACTCGTGACCGAAATCACTAGTCGGGATATAAGTTTTAATTATAATGCCAACATGAATTTTTTTTTGAGCATAGCTCGTAGGAGTCAGGAAACGTGATCTTGTCGAGTATGCTTTCAACCGAAGTCCTACTTCAATTAGGTCTTTTAAAGGTTGTATCGTGGCTCGGTTCACGGTTTAAGAAACAAAGGATAAAGGCTCAAAGTTATATTTGTACCCACCCATTCTTCGTGATGTTCTCCAATCCTAATTCAGTTAATCGGATACGAACGCTCATATCTCAAGCGGATTTGCTATGGTCGAGAACTTATCAAGGCTTTGGACATGGCAGTCACTCACCTATTTCTAATGGCAATTGGTCACACGATTTTGTTCTTTACTAGGGATTATTTATTGTACCCTCTTGTTTTGCTTTTATTCCCTAACTTTTGCCTGGACAACGTCTTTTGATCTGACTTTGGAGTCCAGCGGGATGCCCCGGTTTTGCCTAAGTCTCCTTCATAGGTTTTGACTTAGCGGGCTCTTATTTTTTTGAATATTCTTTTATGCACAAGTCGTGTAAATCTTTTGAAAGGCTCGTGACTGCCCTACTCCTTGGGTAGCCGAGGGATAGTCATTGTATTGGACTTCTTAAGATGCTAAGGATAAATTCTCGAAGGTTTGCTCTTCCTTTTTTAGAGTCTAAGTGCTCGATCGGTTTAACTGAAACCTACCCTGCCCCAGGTTAGGATGAAGGTTCTTAAAAAGAAAGAAAAACTCTTACTTCAAGGCTCAAAGAGGTTAACGAGGGATTAACATCCTTATATCTCCAGTGTTTGGGATTTGAAACAATGCCTTACATCATCAGCGGGTTTCAATCAAAAGCATACAACAAGAAATTTGACGTTTTAGGTTCGTCATCCTCCCCCCAATTCTCCATCAGAACAAGAGATCGGGTAAAGTTGGCATTATGATTTATGAAAATGTTTTTTTGAATGAGTGAAACGAATGGATTTATTCAAGACAAACATATGCGTTGCATTAATTAATCAAAGATAAACAAGTTCGTACATGCTAAATATGCTCAATCAAAGAGAAATACGTATAAATAAACAAATGAACTGTCGGAAAAATCCTTCTAAATGTTTATGAGATCTTGCATTCAACAGTAACAGTTTCCTTTGGCGGAGCCTCAATGGAAAGGACGTCTGGTTTATGATCACTGTGAGTCGTCATGGTTTGCCCCAGTTATGCTGGTCACATCTTCAACAATTTTCAGTCGTTGCTTCAAAATAACTTTCCCAGATTCTTTGTTGATCCCGGTCATATCATCTTGAGGGTTACTGAAATGAAGCGAGCTAGGCCTTTGAATAATTACTGGATTCGACTGATTTGCTGAGGGGACAACATACTTTGCAGAATTTAAGCTTGACAAGCGGGGAACCCCGAGAGGAGTCTCGATCTTCGGCTGAGCATCGCTAAAAGACAACTTCTTTGTTTCTAGCAAATTTCTGACAAAGTTCTTAAGAGTGTAGCAATTCTCTAGATCATGGCCGGGCGCACCCTCATGAAATAAGCAATGAGCGGCAGCATTATAACCTGCAGGTAACGGATTAGGCGGAGGACCCAAAGCACGGGTGGTAATCAGACCTTGTTGTACCAAATGGGGGTATAACTCAGTGAAAGTTATCGGAATTGGAGGACAAGGCTTATACTGCCTCTTACGGGGATAAGGAACCTGATTCTGTGATTGTTGGTGAACAGGAGCGTTGGGCACTCGTTGACTGTTGACAGGAACTTGCATGGGCGGATAACCGGAAGGTTGTTGATAAACCGGTGCTTGATATACCAGAGCTGACTGCACAGGCTGGTATGCAGGAAACTGCTGATCGAAAGGAGGTGCAACAGTAGCTACATAGGGTTGTTGGACATATGGAAACGGATAACCTTGAACATAACTCTGCTGATGTTGCCAAGGTTGAGGAGTAGCCATTTTGCGGTTCCTCGAATGTGCAGGTCCTTTACCATGGTCGGAGTTAAGAGTTTTGCACTTTGGAGGGGTAGCTCGTCGAACTGGTTGAGCACTAGGAGGCACCAAACCGGATTGAAGACCGTGAGGAGGTACATTCTCGACAGTAACAGCTGGTTGAGGTTCCATAACGGTATTAGTAGTCTCAGCAACAACAGTAGACCGAGCATCTATCTTCACACTAAGAGCTTGTAGCATCTCCAGAATTTGCCCTACACTTCCTCGAAGATCTTCGAGTTCATGGCTGACACGGTTGATCTCTTGGTTTTGATCTTCCATCCTTTTGAAGGGTCGTATTGATGCAGAGAACTCAGGGTGACAAAACTGGAAGGTGAGAGAACCGAGTATGAGAAACCGGGAGACACATGCAATGCAAAAGTAAGATGCTAGAATGCGAATGCAAATGAAGATTTCATGGAATTCGAATATTTACGAATATTGCGGAATACCAAGGAAACTTTTAATTCATTGAAGACAAATTACAAATAATATTCTTGCAACCAAAATAGCTAAATAAAAGCCTAGAAAATCCTAGAGAAGCATCTTCCACAACTTCAGTGAGCAGACGGAGATCCGGAGGAAAATAAATATTCGTAGAGCCTTCTCTTCTTGTAGGATTGTATCTCATCATTCTTCGACTGAATCTGCTTTTGAAGTTCTTCGTACTCGCTGACCATCACATGGTATTTGTTCTTCCATGATTCTGTTTCGCGTTGTGATCTCTTCAAAGTGATCTTCAAAGTCTCAGCTTCAGTCATGAAATACTGGACAGGTTCTTCTCTTTGAGGTAAAGGATCTTGGCGAGAGTAGGGCATCTTCAACTCAATAGCTCTTCCTCGGACCCATTGAAGGTATGGTTCCATGGACACACAATTAGGCCTTCCCAAACTTTCTTTGCCTTTCCTATGCAGATGATTCCAAGAAGATAGAATCTGATCTTGAAGCTTTTTGTCGTCTTCGAAAAAGATTTTCTCCACATGAATACCTTTAGGCAGTTCCTTCAAGGGGTATCCCAACTGTCGGCGAGCTAAGACTGGATTGTAGCTAATTCCTCCATTGAAACTGAGCAAAGGCACATTGTTGAAGTTTCCACAACTATCAATGATCGATATCCCATCGTACATGCGATTATACCAATCAATATCAGAGTGAGTTAAAGCCATAACTTTTTGCGACCAACGTTCTTGATTAGGTCTCCAGAACGGACCGAACTTGGGTAAGTGAGAAATAAACCACTTGTATAGTAATGGCACACAACAGGTAATCATTCCTCCACCATGAAAGTTTCGAAGATGTATTGAATGATAAGTATTACCCAATAGCGTTGGAACTGGGTTTCTCCTCATGAAGGTCTTGATTGCATTAAGGTCCACAAACCCCTCAAAACTAGGAAAAAGCAGCAACCCATAAATAAGCAAAGCAAATATTGTCTCAAAGGCAAACATGTCTTTATGATCGGCATAAAATTGGGCCTTCTTAATTAGGAAGTCCCTGAGAAAACCGGAGGTCCCCCCTTTGGTGATCATATTGTTTTTGACATCGGATATCTTTAGACAAATGGCTTTAGCAATATCTCGTTCTTTAGGGTCTTCCTCCAAGAAAGGGAATGGAGACTTATCCAAGATAGGTAATCCCACTAACTGAGAGTACTCTTCTAAGGTAGGTAAAAGCTGATAATCTGGAAAGGTGAAGCAATGATAATCTGGATCATAAAACTGTAGCAAAGTCGCAAGAAGTCCTTCGTTTACTTGAATCTTCAACAAAGACAATAGCCTTCCATATCTGTTTTGGAACTTTTCTTGATCTTGAACCAAATCTCTTAGCTTCTCTAGGACTTCCAAATTAAAACCCTTAAAAGTAAATTTCAAAGTATGCTTCCTAGAGTGATCCATGGTATCCTGCAATGTTCATAAATAGAGTTTGAATTCCATGAAGTCTTAATGTAATATGATGCTTTATGGATGCAATGCATGAAAACACACAAAGTCCTAGGTTAAAGGACGTGAGTGAAGTTAAGGTGTACCCATCCCCAAAAGGAGTGTACTATAGGTTAGTTGTACCTGCCGAACAAGGTTCTAAAAGGACTCAAAATCATCGGCCCATCTTTCGGATATTATTAACTTCCCAACTAACTCGGGGGTTAATAATATTCTCAAGAGAACCTCTTTTGAGTGTAGTATCGTGTAGCACTACTTCGGGACTTGCTCCCTTATAGCCTCACACTACGTCCTAATAAAGGCCAAAAGTGGGGTTAAAGGTAACTACGGTCCTTAGTATCACAGACCCCAATTGAGAATAGTAAAAGTTTTCACGACTAAACTCGTTCAACCGAACCATTTTCAAAAGGGTCTCAACTAAGCGGGATTCTCGAATCAACTTAGTCGGGATTCAACTCCCTATAAGCCTCATCGAATATATCCCCATCCTATAATAATGGCACTCAAGTCCGGGCGTAGGACTTATCTCACAACACAAGGAACCATCCCAAAATCAGAGTACAATATATATATACAAATGAATAGTAAAGCAAATAGTAATAAACATGAACAAATTAGGGGTAACCCTCAAAAGTTAAGATCTACCCAGTGAAGTCGCCATTTTCTGTTGCGGTGGAAATAGGATATCAAACTATTAATGAGTTTGAATCGCAATTCAATTCACAACCGCTCTTTGATTTATCCGAAGGAAAAGGTCAAAAGAGGGAAAACCTATTTTGCATCGTAAACACAATGCGGGGAAAGATCTAGGGTTCGGGGGTTGGTTAAATTTAGGGAAGGTATTAGCACCCTAAACTTCTGTAGTACTCTACAGGAACCTTTTGTTCAAATGTTTACTAGTTTGCTTTATTTATTTGCTTAAGGTATATGTACAAAAGGATTAAAAGTGAGAAAATAGACCTAAGGGGTTAATTCTAAGTTTACTTGGCAAGACATCGCATCTTGTGCCTACGTATCCTTACGGGAGTGGAATCAAAGTAATCGTAGTTCCCCTCAAGAGGGAGGTTAGAGACTTCTTGACTGTGGTCAAGGTCTCAAGGGGAATAAACGCATCTTAAGGACACGCTTACGTGGAGTGTAGAAACTCCAAATCTCTACGTTGAATTGTTAAGTGAATAAGGGTTAGGTTAGGGATTCCACGGCGGGAAACCCTAAAATGAGCGCGGCGGCTCTTTGACCTAATGCTAGGGGTAAAATTGTAATTTAGCCTGCGGCGAGGCATTTGTGAAAATTAGGGTTTGTAAGGGTGTAATTTTGAGGGTTTGAGGACTATTGGCGCGGCGACCAAACAGTTAGACCTAACCTTCGGATGTATGCGAGGTGACAGAATAATAGTGATGAAAGTGTGAGAAATTTAAATCATGCAAGCGGAAATAAAATGCGGAAAGTAAGCGCGATTGTTGGTTCACGAGGTTACAAATGAGGAACAGTTACAATAATATGAAAATTTGAATAAAATGCAACTAAATAAATAAAAGGCGACATGACAAGCTGCAAAACGAACAGACAGCGTTAGTGAACAAAAATATATAAATTACCAGACAAGTTAGGAAGTAAAAATGTGAAATTATGCATATTTTTGTAATTTTTATTTTATTATATTTTTTTTTTTAAAAGAAAGATTTTAGTTTTTTTTGAAAAAATCAAATTTTATTATAAATTGGAAGAAACAAAGTTCTATTGGATTTCATATTAGCAAATTCTAAAAAAAACAATAATAAATATGATAAAACAATAAAAATATAAAATTAAAAAAAAAGGGGTTGGGCCGGTAACCACATCCGGACCCAACCCGGTTGGTGAGAATGCAACGAAAAGAGGGCTAGGGTTTCAAAACCCTATTCTCCGCGGCGCTGACCTTGCTTCATCTTCTTGCATGTCTCGTTCTTGAATCTTCCTCACCAATTTCATCCTCTAATCCTGCCTGAAACATACAACAAACATGATTAAAACACACGATTCAGAGTTTTCGTTCTACCTTTTAACGATCTAGCGGATACAGTGCGCGCTGGAAGGCAATGATGTTTGCTGAGCCTCGAGGAGGGGATTGCCCGCCGTTGAAATAGGACGATGTTGGCGATCTCCTTCGGCGAAATATTGCTCGCGTGAGGGTTTGATGATTCCCGTCGCCTTATCGTCGTTCTCTCCACTCTCCCTCTAGGGTTTCTTTATCAGGTTGTATCACCCTTATATACCTTTCATTATTCGATATTTTGTGGGCTTTTTGAGACCTGATTGATTCTTTGATTTAAACAAATTCCTTTTTCAACTAATTGGATTTGATTTATGGCTTTCCTGATATTATTTGATATAATTCGATTTGCAACTTTTTCTTTCCCCTTTCGAATTTTCGATTTGATTTGATATCCTTTTGATTTGCTCCAACTAGTCTTTTTGGAGATAACTTCAAATGGATATCCGTTTCTCTTTGGTGACCTAGATGTTTATCTGGATTTGTAACTGATGTGGTTTTACTTGATTTTTTTCAGATGCCGTCACGAATTGGTTTATTCATCTTTTACTTTGGTGAACATTGTGGTGAATTGGGCTATGATGTTGGTACCTGAGCCCTGCACTCGGTGAATCGCTATTTCTCTTCTTCTTTCGAATCATGACTCGTGAACTTGTTCTCAGAAGCGGATATCATCATCTTTCCGGTTTTCTGATAATCTATGTATTTAGGGCAATGATGTTCAGACCGAGCCCCCATTCTACCTTCTTTGATTTTCCAATGTGGTATTCTGATGTTTATGAATTGAGTTGGTTTTTTTGATCTTAGACATGATTATGTGCTTTTGACCTATCATGGCGAACGGAGATTTTATGAATCCTCTTCTTACTTTTTTTATGGCCTCTAGTTCACCATTTGGATTCTAAGCTCGCTTGATATATGTAATCTGATACGATTTGCTGATGTTTGGTTTGATTACAGGGTAAAGCCTTTGGATGGTACTATGCTGATATTCCAATATTTTTGGTGCAGTTTATGGTTTGTTTGTTGAACTTGGCTGTACTGTAACCTGCAGGTAGAGCATTCCATTTCTCTTTGGCGTGTCTTGTGAACCACCTTGGCATTAAGAGCTTTGAATTTTTGCTGTTAGGCTTGTGGACTTCGGATATCGAAGTTGCTGATGTGTTTCCAATGATGGTTTGTGAGCCGAATTGGCATTTGGTTCATCACACGTCGAACGAGCTGCTGTGATTTTTGATGCTCTTGTTCACACTTGCTTATCTTTCTTTTTCTTCTGTTGGTGAACTGATATGTTGTCCTGTCATGTGAACTGCCATGCTGTTTTCTGAACTGAACTGATGTCTCTTTTCCTGAGTCGAGCCTAAACTGATTTCACAGATTTTTTCTGAACCGAACTGGCTCTACCCTTTTTCTAAGCATGAATTTGTTTCTTTGCTTATGAACATGTGTTGCTGTACATTTGGTGAATTGACTTATCTGCTCATGTTTTGTGGAGCTTATGACTTCTGTTTGTGAGCCGGTACTGTCTGATTCAGGTGTTTCAGGTGATGAAAAATGGTTCAGACCCGTCGGCATCCGGGTTTGAACCTGAGTTGGCTAGCGTTTACCTTGGTGTTGGTTCAGAATTAATGGGAATTGGTGAATGTGATTCATATCTCAGTTCAGCTTGATTATCAACTTGGAGAATTTACTTGCTACTTATTATTTACTTGATGAAAGGCAATCATTTTGGTTTTGAAACAAAGTCCTATTCGCGGCAAACCCTTTATCGGCCCAAACTTCTTTTCACTCTTTCTCTCTTGGCTATCCCGTGGATAAGAACATTATTACCTTATCTGACGCCAATGGCGTGGATCGGTAACGGGGGTAGGACACAGCTTCAGTTGTGCCACTCCCGGCACTCGATGATGACATTGTTCTGAGGGTGTCAAAAGTCGCTTCTAACTTTTTTCTCGTTTATGTTCTGTTTATCTGTTCTTTTCTTTTCAGGTGATCGAGGATTACGTGAGGCATTTAAGAGAGGCTCAATGAAGAATGCTTGAAGTTCTTTTCTCTTTTGAGGACTTTAGGACTTAGAAATAGATACTCGTTGTAAATGTACAATCCATTTGTAAACTGAATGATTTATCATGAATAGAATTCAAATATTGTTTTCCATTTCAACTTGTAATTCCTGATTGTTTACGAAGTAAAATTCGCCAAACATTTGTTCCCGTCTCTCAATTATGAATTTCAAATATCTGTGAATAAACATCCGTGAATTATTTAAATTCAATTTTGGTTTGTAGTTCATAAATATTCATGCATAAAACTCAAACTCTCCTTTGATCAGATAAGCGGTAGCCAGCAACGTAAATAAAATCCAAACTGAGATCCTTCCTGATTGTGTGACTTCTTAAATGACTTTAACAAACGTCCCCTTTATGTTCAACTTCATCTCAACTTAATATGAGAATTTAAACTGCTCGTTGGGCATCTTTTGGAATAATCATTCATGTGAACCAATGTCTCAGGAAAATATTTCTTTTGTCCCAAAAATTATAAATTTTACTTAAAATGACCAAACCGCTCCTAGGATAATTCCTGCAAATCAAATCATACTCAAACACTGGTTAGTGGTTAACAGATGTAAAATGACATGTTTATGCGAAATGACTGACTAAATGTAAGGGTAAAATTTGGGGTATTACACATTGCATGCTTTACCAGAAATCTTTAAGGGATGATTGGTAGTCTCCATTGCATGCTGGATCCCCAACAAGTACTGTTATGGTTCTTTGGAAGGGTTGTTTACCTTTCATTTCCCCAGCAGAACCATAATTTCCTTAAGCAGAGACATGTTTGTTCTTCCCCAACAAGAGCGAAACTCCTCGCAGCATCCTCAAAAGATCGAAGCTATCATTTCTCAGCACTAGTGGTGTCTTGGTTTTCTTTTGTCTTACGCAATAAAAATCATCATAATTTTGTTCTTCCCCAAGAAGAGTCGGTTATTTGAAGATCACCCATGGTTCCTTCACTTCCCAGACAGAGCTAGTTAGTGTTGGAAGGTTCTTTCATCTCTAACAGGAGTATTAGTAATAGCCTAGAAGTCTGAGATCTCTAGGCTCTTTCCTTAGCAGCGTCGTCGTCATCCGAGGACTTCTTTTCCCCGGCTGAGGATGTCGAGTTCGTTTTTCTACGATCCCTGCTCACATGCCACACAACATCTCAACATGTATCGTTGCATAATATGATATCAAGCATCATGTAAGATTAACCATACATAACATATGCACCAAGCATACTCCTCGTTGACAATTTCATCTCCACAACAGATTTCAGCCAACTTATCATCTATCAATCAAAACCTTTGCACTTTCACCTTACCATCTTTAGTCGTCGTCGGCCAAATTTTCGAGCTACTCTTTTATTTAATCCCCTTTCACCTTGAATAATCAAAAAGCTGGCACAATTCAAACATTCAGGATCAAGAGGATTAAATAGGGGCAGCTATCGTAACCCGAAATTTGACATCCCCTTTTGCCTTTTGCACAAGCATGTGTATTCGCATCGCTGGCATATGCATTAGCACTTTTTTCTCTGTGATTTTTATTGCATGAGTATTTAGGTTTTCCAAGCCGTATTAATCACATCTTCATAAAGACATCACATCATCATTACAAGCACAAAATAAGGATTTATATGCCTATTCATCAAAGCAAGAGGTTGAAAATCGGATTCGTGGCCATAGCACCATTTTTCAAGCAAAATGGGCAAGTTTTGCTTGTGGTAATCGATTGCCACTTTGCTAGGCAAAGTAGGGTATCGATGACCCTGTGCAAAAAAAAAAACATATTTTGCTACATTTTTATGACAACAACTTTCCCTATACTATTTTGGGGTCTACTTAGTTCTAGCATTGTGTGGAATATTCTAGACATCTCTAGACATTCCAAGACCTTTCAAGACACTTCAAGGAATTTACTCCAATACATCATTTCCAATTGAGACCATCGTGTAACTTCATTAGCAAGCATGAGAACCCTTTGATTTGAACTTAGTTTGGGATTTCTACCGAGTTAACTAACTAACTAACTAACTAACCGAGTCAATTTTCGACTCGATGAGTCAAGTGTAACTAACTCCAAGGCTAGTTCCAAAGAAAACTCTAAAGCACATTCAAAACCTAGCAACTCTAAACCTCCATTCTATATAAATAAATCTTCACCATTTCAAAAAGAATCCTTGATCATTCTCTCAACTTTCACTCTTCACCCTTACATTCTCTCTAAAGTTTCTACAACTTTTTATCACATTCATCTCCATCTTCTTCCCAAACCAAACTAGAGCTCAAATTTACCATTAAAGAGTAGCAGCTTACACATTGAAAGTTCTTTTCTCTTGAGCTTAACCTCCATTATTTTGCATTTCTACTTGGTTTTCTAGAGTTTTATTGGCTTTTGCTTCAAATCAAGTGATTATCTCGAGTTTATCCGGTGCGAATTTGTATTTGGAGATTTCGTTGCATTTTGCTTGGTTTCACTATGATTCGGTTGCAAATTCATATTTCTCTGGTTTTCTTTGATTATCTTCATCATAATTCACTTACAACAATCATCAAGGCAATCCTACGCCTTGTAGGTTGGAATTTCTCACTCAATTTACTGTTTTTGATCACTTTCATATTGTTCGCGATGTAGATTCGATAATCTTTTGTGTCTGCGAAGTGATTGGGCAATTGTTTGATTCTTATTCTTGATGATTTAATTGATTCAATTAATGCCTAATTGATGATTTTGAACTTGATTTTCATGCACAAATGTTTACCGTAACATATGGATGATTGGATAAGTGTTTTAGTTGCTGGAAGTGCTTTTTGAAAAGCTATTTTTGCCACTGTCACAGTGGTAATCGATTACCTATATATTGGTAATCGATTACCCTGCCTGTGTTTCACATTTTTTTGTAATTTTTAAGTAGGCAATTGATTAGCTGCATGTGGTAATTGATTACTACTGTGACAAAATGCCTTTTTTGTGTTTTTTCAAGCTTGTTTGTTATTCTTTCCTCATTTAACTTTCATAGCTTAATATGATTGATATTTAGGCATGTATTATGAGTTGTATAATCTCTGTTTAAAGCATGTATGCAAACTTTCATTGCAAGATTTTCCGATTCTCGATTATTTGCATTTTGTGACACTTGTATGATCATGATCATTCTTGCACATTTGTTCACATGATAACATGATTAGTATTATATGTTGATTGATGTTTGTTGCTACCATTGAAGTTTTTTCTTGATTGCATTAAGTTTGTTCTTCATTTGAATGAACTTATTTTGTATAATCAATAATCCGCACGTTTGCTTTGACGATCTTTCGACTCGCTTGAAAGATTGTTGGCTTGTCGACTCCCTTCTGATTAATTGATTGAACCTTGTTTCGATTAATTGATCTTCTCTCTTTCTTTTCTTTTAGATATTTTAGAGATTTGTTTTCTTGATCCCTTGAAGAGTCAAAGATTTGCAACATGTTGGAGCTCTATACAAGTTTGCGTTGTTACTCTGTCGATTTCATTTCCTGCACTACACTTTGGTGCTAGAGAAGAAACGAGAGTGGATAATTCTTACACTCATTCTGATTATTTTGGGTAGGGGACGAATGACCATATTCCTAGAATAATCATCTCTACCTCATTATTGTAGCATCTTCTACTTCTCAGTCGAGTCGATCCTTGATCACTTGCACCCTAATCATTTTCTTTTGGATTAACTTCCTTCTTTTGATTCAACACTCCTTTCTCTCTTTTCTAATCACTATTCTTTGATTCCCCAGAAGATTTGTAATCACTCCTCTCTTTGGCTAGTCAACCACTCTTTGGTTAAAGCCAAGTTTTCTTCTTCCACAATGAAGTCAATCTTTTCTTCGGTTAAACACATTCTAGCTGTCAATACGAAATCCCTAGCGAAGTTCACAACCTTATTTTGTTTCTATATCCTTTCTTGTTTGGTTAATCACTGTCCATCAGTTAAAATACCAATTTGTTCTTTTCTCAGTTAACCACAGTCCATCTGTTAACATACTGAGTTTTCTTTGGGTTAATCACCTTCTCTTGGTTAATCACCCGTTCTTTGGTTAATGATAACCTGCCTATTAAAACCAACATGTCTTTAGGTTAATCACCTTCTATTGGTTAATCATTCATTCTTTTTAGTTAATCACTGTTCTTTTGTTCAACTCCGAATCTCCTGCAGTTAGTAACCTTTCTTTGGTTCAAACACTGACACATTTAGGTTAGTAGCCTTGTTAGGTTCAAATACCTTTTTCTCTGGTCAAGTACTATTTGTTCAGTCAGTATACCATCCTTTGAGTCACAATGTTCGTTTGGTTCTACACTCGTCCTTTCGATTAACCAATGTTTATCAGTTAACACACCAAGTTTTCCAGAGAGTCTAACACCTTCCTTTGGTTCGATACTCTCTTTCTTCTGGTTCATCACAGGCCGTCTGTTGAAACCAACCTTTTGCTCTCCCTACAGAATCTTGCTCTTATCTTTCTTCGATTAATCATTGTCTATCAGTTAATGTATTGAGTCCCCTATGGACCTTATCGTTACCTTGTTTCTTATCCTTTATCCCTTTATTCTCATGGTTTTGATACCATTCTTTTGTTTTATCCCCAATGGAGTTATCATTGCTCTTTTTTATTCCTCGGCAGAGTTTTCCTTTGTCTTTCTTTCTTGGTTTTAACACCACTTCTCTTGCATCCCCAGTAAGGTCTTGCTTTCTTCCTTTCGCTCTTAGTTTTGACACCGTCTCCTTTTCCTTTTCTTTCTCTGTCCTAGTTCCCTAAACTACATAGGCTTTGAATTCCTCATTGCACGATGAGGATACGTAGGCACGAGATTGTGAAATCTTGCTGAGCCACCTTCTTCCATCTTCTCCTTTTCTTTCCTAGTTCCACGAACTACGAAGCTCTGACTTCCTCATTTCACTATGAGGGTACGTAGGCACGAGGGGCCCAATCCTCCACGAGCACTTTCTTTTTTTCTTTTTTATTTCCCTTCTTAGCTAGAAGCCTTTAGATAAATAACCGATTCAAGACTAGACGCAAGTGAAATGGTTCCCGTCGAGTATGATGGATGCGTAAGGTGCTAGTACCTTCCTTTCGTGTAACCGACCCCCTTACCCGTTTCTCTTCCCTTGGGTTTTATCGATATTTTCCCTGTCTTTTTGGGACTAAATAAAGTTTGGTGGCAACTCTGTTGTATCTTTGAGTGTGCGATTCACTCAGGTATAATTCCGCTAGCCTCACCTACCACCATCATTCTCAACCATAATCACTACTTTTGCCATCCCGCCTACCCTATATTGTGTTTCCACTCCTTTTAAAAATTCCAAAATATCAATATCTTCAATAACAATCATCTCCACCTCTCCTGTTTTTGTATCCTTTTTACAATATTCCTTCTCATCTTCAACTTCACCTATTTCCATCTCTCCTTCAGAAACTATGTCTCCAACTTTTATCGTAATTCCAATAGAAACTTTGTCTTCTCTACCATCCTTAGCACATCATGTCTCTCTAAACTTTCCCACAAAATCTGACATTGATGGTGACACTCATCATGATTCTTAGCCTTCCGATCATCAACCTTCTAGCAAAACATTAGTTGGTGTTCTTTCTAGCTTTCTGGAAAATGTTGTTACTAAATTCAAAAGGATCTACGAAGAATCCAATTCTAGTGAAGATCCTACACTTATGAATATAAATTGGGATCTCTTTAACACTTGGCTAACAGAAGGACTTGATGAAATCAAGGGTTTCTCGAATCAGGTTCAAGAGAAGTTTGTACGTCAAGAAGAAGGAAGACTCAAAGAAAGAAAAGAAAGAGAAAGGCTTGCTAAAGAAGTAAGAAAGGAAGCTGGCATAATTGTTGTTGAGCTTGCCAAGAAGGAAGCTAAGCATAAAGTCGTTGCAGAAAGAGAAGTTGTACTTCAAGCTGCTATTGAAAAACATGTCTCTGATGATAACCTTCTCCCAGTTATGGCACAAATATTGGTAGGTTTGCAGAAAAATCAAAAAACAATGCAAGATAGGCTGGATAGTCAAGATGAAGTTAATTTTTCCATCAAGGAAATGCTCACTCAACTTCTTGCAAGGAATCCTTCTACTTCCCTTCCCTATGCACTTTAGGGCTCTCTTTTGTCTTTTTCGTTTGTATCTTATTTCTTATTTATAAAACTTTTTGATTATGACAAAAATGGGGAGTAAAAGTAGGAATGATTTTGATATATATATATATATATATATATATATATATATATATATATATATATATATATATATATATATATATATATATATATATATATATATATATATATATATATATATATATATATATATATATATATATATATATATATATATATATATATATATATATATATATATATATATATATATATATATATATATATATATATATATATATATATATATATATATATATATATATATATATATATATATATATATATATATATATATATATAATAACTCATGTACACATTCTAACATCATATATACAAGCATGAAAAAGAAAATTCTAGGGTTGTTCCGTTAGAAGCTTCTGATGGTAAACATTGCAAAAAGAATTCAACTCAGAAGAAGTAAAACATGAGATATCAGCTCAGGGGAAGCTTGACTATCTCGGGGGGGGGGGGGGGGGGGGGGGGGGGGGTATTCTAAAAACTTAACTCTGATATCTTTAGCACATTATAGCGTATACATTGTTTAATCAAAATACATGATTTTATCATCATTAAAAAGGGGGAGATTGTTAGAACAAGATTTATATTCTGCATATAATCTTTGATGATAACAATGCATATATTTTAAATGTAACAATTTGGTACTCTAATTCTATCTTAAGTGTGCAGCTATACAATTCTCATTGGAATCAATTTCTATTGTAACTCAATAAGATTATGATAAATAGTGGTGCATCTGAAGAAGAAAACATGTGCTCCTTATAAAAGTGTTTGATTCTAAAGAAAGAATTCTGAAGACTCTAATCAATGTTAAAGTTCAAATACATGCTAAGAATCAAAGCTCAAAGTCCAAAGTAAAATTTGAAGACCAAGAATCTATATAAACGTCTCTTTCCTAAAATGTCTAAAGCAGAGATTTTGCTCAGAACTGAACAGAAAGCTTTCTAAACTTTTACTACTTTTGCTCTCCAAGGATTCTACCACTAAAGATAGCTAGCCTAGATAAAATACTTTTTTATCCCTCAACGTATATCTCTTGAGGTTTTAAATAGAAGACTATGCTACATTGCAAAGACAACAATTTAGAAGTCAAACGCTAAAGTACAGTCTGTCAAAGAATCTCAAACACAAACAGTTGCTGCTCATATTTGTGTGAAATCACTATTCTTAAATTTTTTCAATCGGCTTATTAAGAAGAACTATTGTAAACATTCTTGTAACACTTTTAAAGTGATTTTTCCTTGAGTGACTAAGTGTGTTAGTCAGTAGACTCGAGAGGGCTAAGCTGTTGTTGAACAACTTAGAGGTTGGTTGTAAGTTTTCCTTAAGTGACTAAGTGTCTTAGTCAATAGACTTGAGAGGGCTAAGTCATTAATGATTTAGAGGTTGTTGTAATCTTATCGAAGATTAGTGGACTAAGTCCTTGTGATAAGGCAAAATCACCTTGGTGGGTGGATTGGATTAACTTTTTTAACAGTAAACCAAGATAAACTAATTGTGTTCTTTCTTTCTGTGGTTTATACTTTGTTTGAGTGTAAGTGTGACCAAGTCCATTGAAATATTTGTAAAACCCAATTCAAACCCCTTTCTTGTGTTTTTCTTAACCTTCATATTTTACATTCACCCTTTGTAAGTCGATTTTCTTTGGCATCACCATCAATATTCCCTTCCACCAAAACATTTTCATAAACAACCAAACAAACACTTGATCCAACATCAAGTGAATTTTTCTAAAGCAAATTCAAAACACAATAAGATGTGATTAGGATTGTGCGCCTCAAGCCTTAAGTGGTGGAGAAGGAGTGATAATGGAGTTTTCCTATACTCACCCTGATAATTTTGACACAAGACGTTTGACTTGGTAGCTCGAAATAATCACCTCTACCCATAGTCTTTAGTTCAATCCTAATCAAGAACAATCTTTCTCTAAATCCTAAAAACAAAATCAATTCGTTAAACTTCTCTTTTTGCACCTTAGGGCCTCACTCCGAAAACCCTTTTTCAAGGTAAAATCAACCAACCAACAGACACTCATTTTTTAGGCTGAACTGCAAAACTCTGACTTCTTCATTGCACCATGATGGTACGTAGGCACGAGGCTAACATCGAGGTGAGCACCTTAATAAAAAACATCCATTTCCCTTTAGCAGACAAACCTTAAGATAAATGACACCCTTTCGTATGTAGACAACCTAGATGATTCTCGTTGAGTACAATAGGTGTAGGGGGTGCTAATATCTTCCCTTGCATAACTGACTTTCAAACCCGATATTGGTTGTGACGACTATGTCCTATCCTTTTCTGTCTATGGTTTTTATCGATATTTTTCCATTCCCTATTTTGGGAATAAATAAAGTTCGATGACAACTCTTCTGTCAGTCCATCCATGAGCTTTCCTCGCGAGGTCTTATTCTGCTTTCTTTTCCGAGGTAAGACATGAGGATGTTATCCTTAGCTAAGTCAGTTGTATTTCTCTGAGTGAGTTCTCACCCAATGTGTTTTCTCATTGGGCGTTCCCCAATGAGTATTCTTCCTTTAACCTTTTGCTGATGAGAATTATATCTTTCGGTGAATCTTCCCCTTCAACCTTTAGTTGATAAGGATGATGTTCCTCGATGAATCTTTACATGCAAACTTTTGTTGATAATACCATTAAATCAAGTCTTATCCATTGATTTTCCAATATTCCCTAACAAGTTTCTTCTATTAAACTTTTGTTGATAGTCTTTTCCCCCAATAAGTTTTTTACTGTTATCCTTTTGATGACAGTTCCTTAGTAATTAATACTAATCATCATCCTTTTGGTGATGACCATTATCCTTTTGGTGATGGAAATATTTGAGATCTGGTCTAACCATCATCCTTTTGGTGATGACGATCTTTGAAATATAATTAACCATTTTCCTTTTGGTGATGGTAACCTTTGAAATCATAAGTTAACTACCATCCTTTTGGTGATAGCAAGAGATATTGTTGATCTTACCATCATTTTTTGGTGATGGCGATCTTTGCCATTGTTATGTAACAATTATCCTTTTGGTAATGGCAAGCTTTTATTGATAACCATCATCCTTTTGGTGATGGTGATCTTTGAAGTTTGGATTCAATCGTCATCCTTTTGGTAATGACAATCTTTGCTGTTATGATCTTACTAGCATACTTTTGGCATCAATGATCTTTGTAAGTTGTTAAGTCATACTATCATCCTTTTGGTGCTAGAAAGCTTTTTTGTTGATCTTGCTGTTATCCTTTTGGTAATGACAAACTTTATTATGATAACCACCATCCTTTTGGTGATGGTGATCTTTGAAATTATGAATTAACCATCATCCTTTTGGTGACGGTCGTCGTTCTTTTGGTGTCGATGATTTTTTTAGTTTTATTTAACCATCACCCTTTTGGTGATGACGATCTTTATAATTGTGTGACTAAATATCACCCTTTTGATGATAATAAGCTTTTTTGTTGATCCTACCATCATCCTTTTGGTGTTGGCGATCGTTGATATTTTATTTAATCATCACCTTTTGGTGATGGTGATCTTTGTCATTGTGTGATTACCTTTGTCCTTTTATCGATGACATTCTCTGCAAGTTGATAGTCTTATTATCGTCATTTTGGTGATAACGAGCTTTTTTATTTTATTTTACCTTCATCCTTTTGGTGCCAACGATCTTTGCAGTTTCGATCTCACCATTGTTATTTTGTTGATGGTTATCTTTGCAAGCTATTCAATCTACACTCGAGAGTCAATGTTGATATGATATTTCATCTCAATATCTTAGTTCTCTTAAAACTCATTACACTCTATTTCTCTTAAGACAATTTTGGGGTCTTTTCGTATCTAATTGACTTCTACCCTAAAGGTATGAAATTTGTGGCAGTTCATCCTCCAGTGTTTAAGGCAATTAGATAGGGGCAACTGTCATATCCCAAATTTTCCCTACCATAAAATTGCATTACATTTTCTTTTTAGTTTCTTTTCATCTACTTCAATATGACTATTGCATCTGGTCATGCATTTTCATCAATTAAAAAAATATTTATCCACATCCATTTCATTTGGTCATGGAATCATATAAACATTCATAAGTTAAAAGTCAACAAAAGTAAACACTTGCATGTGTTAAAAAGTTTGACTAAAGATCCATGAATCATGGTTCATCATTACAATAATCATTTAACTCATCATCATCATAGTTTTTATTTCATGTTTTTATGCATAATAATCAAAAGTCAGCATTGCTAAAATTGCATTTTTCTTTATTCATTTTGGAGATAAATTCATGGTCATTTAATTTATCATTACAATATCCATTTGAATTTTAAGAATCAGTTTCATGCATCATAAAATAAAAATCAATGTTTCTAAGGTCCAAAATATCTCTCATATATTACATCGTTATTCCATGCAAATATTACATCGTTATTCCATGCAAATATTACATCGTAATTCATTACTTAATTAATTAAGTTTCTAGAAGGAAATCACGCAATTCTCACCTCTTTTTCATAATTCCTAAAATACCCTTTTTAGAGCCTATAAATAAAACAATTCTCATTCTCAAATTTCACCAAGAATCACTCACAAGAACAAGCTAAAACTTTGCACAAATTCCTCTCAAATTTTCAAGTCACTTTTTATTTTTCTTTATTTAGGTAGGCTTTTAATGTTTATTGTTTATTTAATTTCCTTTGTATTATTATTATTATTGCTACACTTAATTAATATCTTAATCATCACCATTTTGCATGGAAACTCCATTGATTCAAAATCAAGAGTTTAAAGTGTTCTTGAACCTCCATGAGTAAAAGTGATTAAATGTGATTTAATTTTTCGTTTTTTTTTCATGAATTATTTTTTAATTATAAGCCTTCCATGATGTTTTTGAGATTGAGTAGATAAATTTTCATTATTCATTTACTTAATTCCATGAAAATTTGAGTAAGTTATGACCAAAATAAAGATGAATGTTATTGTTGTTCTTGAAGATAAACCCAAAATTAATCACAACCATCCACTCCTCTTCTTTTTTCTGATGCATGTTGAGCACTCCACATGGCGTTGTAGAGCTGCTACAGAGATTTTGTGTAGGATCTCAATGTGAGCCCATTCCTCTTATGTGCTCAAAAGGAAACTGACGTCAGCATCAATCTCGATTTTGTCAAGTTCAAGTGAATCTTTTGTGGTGTATTGTGATGCTTCAAATATGGATCTAGGTGGTGTATTTATGCATAATGGTCATGTTGTGGCTTATGTTTTGAGACAATTGAAGGTTCATGAGAGGAATTATCCTACTCATGACTTGGAGTTAGAAGTTGTGGTAGTTGTGCTTAAAGTTTAGAGACATTATGAGTTTAACTCTAGATTTGAAGTGTTCAGAGATCATAAAAGTTTGAAGTATTTGTTTGATCAAAAGGAAATGAATATGAGGCAGAGGATATGGCTTGATTTTCAGAAGAAAAATGATTTTGGTTTGAGTTACCATCCTAGTAAAACCAATATTGTAGTAGATGCTTTGAGTAGAAAGTCCTTGCCTATGTCGACATTGATGGTTCGAGAATTGGATTTGATTGAGAAATTTCAAGTTCTTACTTTGGTGTGCGAGATGACTCCTAACAGTGTGAAGTTGGATATACTATAGCTGACCAGTAGTATTCTTGAAGAGATAAGAGAAGGTCAAGAAGTTGACTTGGGATCGATGGACCAGTTGGTGTTGATCAATCAAGGTAAAGAGGTAGATTTTAGAATTGATGAGAATGAGGTTATGAGGTTCCACAATATAGTTTATGTGCTAGATGTGCCACAGCTTAAGACAAGTATTCTTGAAGAAGATCATATGAGTGGTTTGAGTATTCATCCTATTGCTACTAAGATGTAATAAGATCTTAAAAAGATGTTTTGGTGGTCAGGTTTGAAAAAGGATTTTGCTGAGTTTGTTTATTCTTGTTTAACTTATCAGATGTTGAAGATTGAACATCATAAGTTGTCAGGATTAATGCAACCGTTGAGTATTCCTAAGTGGAAGTGGGACAGTATTTCTATAGATTTTGTTACAAGTTTGCCAAATACTTCTAAAGGAAGTGATACGATTTAGGTTGTTATGGATAAACTAACTAAATAGGCTCATTTCATTATGATAAAGATCAATTATTCGTTGCAGAAGTTATCTGAGGTGTATATCGAGAGGATTGTCAATTTTCATGGTATTGTTTCATATTGAAATTCAAGGTCACTTCTAGGTTTTGGGAGAGTTTGTAGGAAGCCTTGAGAACTAAGTTGCGGTTGAGTTTGACTTATTATCCACAGACAAACGGTTATACAAAGAGGACTATCCAATCTTTGTCACACATTTCTAGTTCTTGGACAAAATAGTCCCTAATTAACGTGGCCTCTTAACATTGATTGAAATCATACTCTATGGGATCCTACGTCATAATGTTTGTTAATCATCCATAAATGCATTATCTTGTGCATTTAAGTGTTTTTATTCAGTGACCTCATTTACGCTAGTTTTGGGCTAGATGGAACAACCTAATCCTTTGGTATAATCCGACCTCATATATAGTAAGCGATTCCTCATTCACATAGGTGAGCTTATATGGTTTTATCATATAGCCCGATCCACTCTTAGGATGCATACTTGTCATTGTTATACCCTTAGACTTATGTGTCTCTAGTACCAAAATTATAAAGAGGTCAAACATTTGCACAGTCTCTCAAGCATTAACTGTAAATGGGCAAAATACTTTTCTAAAATCGACCAAAAGGATTAGGTTGAAATAAAAGAGGTTGAAACACTCCATCAATTTTTCTAATTGTGACATCTAATTAATAATACTTATTTTAAAATATTATATTATATTTTTGTAATGATACAAAATAAATTAATAGTTGATAAAATTTATTTTATACATTTAAGTATTAGATTATATGGGTGAGTGACATAACTCAATTAGTATTTTCGAGTTTGGCTAAATGGTTGTGATTTGTTGGTTAATAGTTCAACATATAACAACAACATTTATTAAGTTTATTATACCTATAAATCAACAATTAAAAAAACTATATTACACATTTAAATAATAATTTAATACATCTAGAATTGTTAGTTATTCAATAAAAATATTTTATGGTTTATGTGATCACCTTTATCATAAGAGGCAGAGTCGTCTTTGGGGTGTGTAAGACGATCTATAGTACAGGGCGTCATATTTTTTATGATTAAACTATGAAAAAAGTGTCTTCATATACATATTTTATGGTTAACTTACGGTTAAATAGGATCTCTTGATAAAATTTCATAATACAACTGAAGATAACCTAAACTTCTTACACAGGACATCTCTAAAGTTTGAGACGACTCTAATAAGAGGTGTATCAAGTTGACATTGAATAACCTGTATACTGCAATATTTTCAAAATATTTTAACGATGGCATAAACCCAAGACAAAAAAAAAAATGAAAAAAGAGTGCATATATATATATATATATATATATATATATATATATATATATATATATATATATATATATATATATATATATATATATATATATATATATATATATATATATATATATATATATATATATATATATATATATATATATATATATATATATATATATATATATATATATATATATATATATATATATATATATATTTTTGGGGGTTGTGTAAGTTTTTGTGTCATCCTAACATTTATCTTATCATATATTAACTATAGAAGCATAAAAAGAGAATTGATTTGCTTTTTTTTTCCTCTCTTTTATGCTTATGTCTCTTATTTTAGTTTATTTTTAGATTTTCAATTTTCATATAAATAATATTAGAGTTTTTTTAATGTAATACAAAATTGCTACTTAAAATAAAATTGATTTTTTTTATTGAATTGCGATAAATCTTGCGATGTTATCCATCATATAATGTTAGACGAATAAAAATTAATATAAAATTAAAGTTAGTGTAACATAAATGAAGAAGATGTTGTGTTGGATGCGTGATTAATTAGATATAATAAAATTTAAATAAAAATTTAAGTGATTTTGACATGTATATAAAAGATAGATACGTCATGTATAAAGAGACTATGAATCGAGAAGTGTTAAAAGAGTTAGAGATAGATATTGATCTAGAAAAATTATAAAGATTAAAGATTTAGAGAAAAACATAAATATCAAATAGAATATTCTTATGACGAAAATTTATTAATATATCATACTCCACTTAGTGTATGTTTGGTTATATTATGACGAGAATTTATTAATGTAGCAGATTTCAATTTTAATGTATGTTTGGTTTTGCGATGACGAAAATTAATTATTAACAAATTGATTTTGTAGAATTAATTTTGGGTAAAAATGATATAAATATTAAATGATTTATGTTCGAATACAATTATATTCAAGTGAGTTGAACAACAAATTTAGTATAAAAATTACATTTAAATTCAAAACTACAAATTCTATTTAAGTAGAATTAGGGACGGAAAAAAAACCGTACTCGTGGGTATTCGCGGATAAAATCTGTCACGTGTACGAGTTGGATAGCTTAACGGGTATCAAAGAATAATATAAACAGATATTTAGTTACCCATTTTTTTACGGGCACGGATACAGATTTGACGGTGCCCGTACCCACAGGTATCCGTGTAACAACCTTTTCTACCCCATAAATATTATGGCAAAATATTCACATTTATCAGAGTAAAATTTTAAACACCATAAAAATCACCTCAAACGGCGTACATTTCTCAATAAATTCAAATCAAGGTCAATGTTCCATAAGTAACAGGTTTTTCTCAAAATTACTCAAAAGTGCTTAATAAAATAGTTTGACTCAAATACCCCAACCCGATATTACACTATCAGAGCAAGACCTTCTAAGTCAATCACAATAGCCAACGACCCAAAACTTCAAAAATCCTCGATGGCATCCATGGCTAAACATGGTCATCTGCACGTTACCCACGTGGAGACAACATTCAAACAGGCAGGGTGAGTAAAACGATTCATAATAATCAATATAAGAATCAATATATAAAATAGTGTCATTTTCATATTCAACATCATAATCATCAAGGAACATCAAAGGCCACAGCATTATAAATTACACCAATTGTCACATAAATGCAAATTCAACAAGACTCATGCATGTGGTACCAATCATCACAGCTTGATGGGCATTGGGCCATCAACCCTCCTTAGATCCCCATCAATAGGATCGATTATATACAAGAACCGGATCACATTAAAATACCTCACATCCGCATAATAGGACTGAAGCCAAAGAAATCAAGGTCCTGAACCGAAATCCGGATGCATATGAATGCATGATGCACACGTCAATATCATCCTCATAATAAACTCATTAGGTGCATCATCATTCATCAAAATCATCATAATAATCATCAACAACTCATGGAATCAACATCATAAATCATCATAATTACTCATGGGAATTCGTTTTACAATCATGTATTAATCACATAGGAATCACAGCTATACTCATAGTAATTCATCATACATTCATTTAATCACATAGAAATCACAGTTACCCCCATGGTAATTCATCATAAAAATCGCAGCATCAAAACATCAAGACATCAGTGAACTAGAACATGATTCATTAATAAAACATATACACAATTGAATTCTCAAACATAATTAGATATAAAAATATTAGGAAACCAATTTCCTTATCTATATAATGTTATATCCCTATTCATTGTTTTTTCGGAGCTTCGAACGGGGGCCAAATCGGACTTACGGATCAAAAGTTACGTTAAAAACGATTTCGACCGAAAACATGAACAGTCGTGACGGACAGCATGCAATTTTCTGCATTTTTCACCGTTGGAGGCCTTCCGGACCTCTAATTTCGATTTCGTAAAAACCCAAACTCTCATAAAATTATAACCCATTCAATATTGTAATTATCTCAAGTAAATTTACAATTTTAACACAATTAAACCATCTAATCATTGTTTTAAGATTATGCCTACAATTCCCACAGTTTCCTTACAACTACTCCACAGTCATTAGAATTCTCACTATCTAATTACCCTACAGGGTTGAAACCTCAACAACAGATTTTGGCCATGAATACCTAATTTTCCTTATCTCAAATCAGCCTCAACCTATCAGACCATCAGTTCAAATCTCTATACGGTTAAAATTTCAACAATGGCTTTTGGTCACGGAGGCCTAATTTCCTTTACTCTCAAATCAGTCTCAAACCCTTTAAGCTCTTAAATCAACTTTTAAATACATTGAATCACATATTGAAAATCATGAAGGCAATACTCCCCATACCTAAATTTCTGACTCTAAGCCTTCTCCTAGATTCTCAAAAACTTTTTGAAGCTTTTGCCTCAAACCTCTTCCTTAGAGCTCTGGCCTCTATTTCCTCCCTTTTCACGGTCTAACAAGAATGAATCATAATTCCTTCAAAAATCCCTTTTTTTTTGTTAAATCTAACTTTGGGCCTATAAATTGGGCTTTCCAACTTTACCCTCACTAATTCCTCCTCAAATGTCTATTTTGCCCTTAATTCACTTATATTTATTTAAATTAATAATAATACCAATATATTCATATTATATACTATTATTTAGATAAATAATCCAAAACTCCATAATTCTCAATATTTCATACCAACCACTGAAAATCACCAAAAATATGAATATTCATATTTAAATAAATTAAATTAATATTCTAATAAATTTGAGGTGTTACAACTCTCCTCCACTTAAAAGAATTTTCGCCCTCAAAAATTACCTCAAGGAAACAGAGTCGGATACGAATCACTCATCTGATCCTCACCCTCCCAAGTCAGACTCTCTCTAGTTGGTCCTCCCAAAACTACGTTTACCAAGGAAATCTCTTTACCTCGCAGTTGCTTCACTTCTCGTTCATCAATATGAACTGGAAATGCCTCAATAGTTAAATTATCTCACACTTGTACATCATCCATCTAAATCACACGTGACAGATCTGGAATGTACTTCCTCAATTGAGACACATGAAACACATCATGCAAATTCGCAAGCGCCAGCTGTAAAGCAATCCAACATGCTACTCCTCCCATGTAACACCCAAATTTTTAGTAATTATTTATTAATTAAATTAATTGATTAATTATGTGATTTTAGGCCTAATTGAATTAACTAATTTATGTGATTTATTTGATATAATTGAATTAGTTGATTTATTGAATTTATATAAATTATTTGATTTATAATTGATTTAATTTTATTATTTAACTTATATGATATATTCTAATTTGTAGAATTATATAGAATTGTTAGATTAATTGATTGGGCCTATTTGGGGGTGTGAATAGATATGAGTTACTAAGCCCATTAAAAATTATTAGGTTAATGAATTTTGAGAATTTTATAAAACAAGAGAAAGGAGATAGAAGAGAATAGAAATGTTAGTAAGAAAAAGAGGAAAAAAGAGGCAACAAGAATAGAGTGGGGAAGAAGAAGAAGAATCAAGAGAGAGCTCAAGAACACCAAGAAAATCAAGGTAAGGGTGGGTTTTTGTATGTTTATTGAGATTGTTTGATAATAGTTAGTGGGTAGAAATATATTTAGATTAAAATCCCCAAATTTCCATGAAATTGAAAATGTTAGGTTTTGATGATAATCCTTGAAAATGTGTTAATTTTAGTGTGTTTGGAATTGATATTTGATATAGTATAGAGACCCATTTAATATTTAGAGCATCCATTAGAATTGAAATATATGTATATATTTTGGGAACTGTAGCGCAGGAACAGAACATAGAAAATGAGAATGAAAAACAAGATAACTCTCTCATTACTCCACTTACTATAGCATACTATAAATATGTATATTGAAGCCTTGTGTTAATTTAATTGAAAATTAGTTAATGTCATGCGAATACTGTAGCGGAAATGTCATTCATATTAAATAGACAATGTGATTTCTCTTTTCATTTATGGTGTCATGTAGTAATGAATTATAGGAGACAAGTGATATTGTTAATTTATGTGCCATTGTAGCTTAATAATTGATGGGCAATGAATAAAATATATTTTGTTTAATGCTTTCATTGCACCTGCTGTAATGCAGGAAAAATGTTCTTAGATGATAAAATTGTGTGTTCCCCTATAACATAGCGTAGCACATGAAATGGTATAGATTTAGGAACTGTAATCAAACGTGACACCTTAGAATTAGTGTCGCCTACAATTAAGTCATGAAGTGATAATCTTTATTATTTAAACTGTGGCATACTGTGTGCGTATTTGAAACCCAATGGAACTGAAATGATTCTTTAGCATCAATAGCTGTAGCACATATGTATTAGAAGCTAAGTGGAATTTTTTTTTATCATGCCATGTTCTTAGACCCATGTTTAAATTAAGAATCCTTCTTTTAGTTTATTAATATATTTTACTTCATTAGTCTAAATATTTAAATATACTTCTTTATTTAATTTTTGATACTTATTTTTAATTATCATATAATGTCACCATTAATTTAACTATTGTAGCAATAATGCAAATAGGAAATAATGATAGGCAATGAAACTTGGATCTTTTTCTTTTCTACTCCATACTGTAGCAAGAGACATTAAGAATGAAGTCGTCCTTTCACTTCTTGGACTGTAGCCAAACAAAAATGTTATATTTTATAAAATTAGGATAATATCATTTGAAGAATTGAAAATGTATGAATTGTTTAGCTTACTTACTGTAGCAGAATTTTACTTTCCAAACAAAAGTGAAATTGTGGTGCATTGTTAATGTAGCGCATCACATATAGTGAACAAAATATGATGATTCATGGTAATATTTACTGTAGCACAATACTTGATTACTAACCAAAACATGATATTTTATTAAATTAGGACTATATTAAAATAATTAATATATTTATTGAATATTTATTGAATGTTGAATTTAGTTATTGATGATAAATTAATTATTTTATGTTTAACTGGTATTGTATATTTTGTGAATTGAGGTTGAATTGTGTTGATAATCATGTATTACTTACTAAGTGTAGTGAATGATGCTTGGAGTAATGAATATTATGATTTGAAAATGTGATTGTGTATGCAATGTGTGGTAATTCAAGTGTGATGAATTATTGAAGATATGCATGAATGTTAAGATTAGGGAATGATCTTAATTGCATATAATTGTTGAATTCGCACATGCATCATTTGTGTCAAGAGGCAATGCTTGTTAGTTCCGTGGGAGCTAGTGACTTGTCCCAAACCTAGAGCGGGGTTTGAAAGCTTAGGGAATGGGCTTTTTGTGTGTTATTGGTCTAGGGAACGGACCCGGTTTAAGTGTAAAAACCGAAAAATAATAACGAGTGTTGGTACCACATGGCATGAGTTGCATTGAGTCTTGCATTGAGTTTTGCATTGAGTCTCATTATGTATAATTATGTGCTATGAGATTATGTGTGATATGTGGAACTGATAAATTGGTGAATTATGGAATTGTGTGTATATACTTGTGAATAGTATGGTTACTTGAATAATATTGTGTTGATGAAACTTTTGAAGTGTGAGAATAATAGTGATTATGTTTGTATGCCTTAAATTATATATTATCTTATAATTTCAATAATTATGTGAATTCTCACCCTTCTGTTGGGATGATGTTTTATACGACATCGCTCAGGTATTGAGGAGTAGAGTTGCTTCTGACACGAGGTAGCCGTTGGAGTAGCTTGAGTTGTGTCTTTATTTATTTTGGGTCGAGTCATGCTCTGATTATGTAACACCGGGGAATATTTTGATTTCATATTTGGAGAGATATTTTATGTACTCTACTTTATTCTGTTGTTGTTATTTTGAATTATATGAAGAATTGGCTTTTAAGCCTAAGTATTAAAAATGAGATGAGCATGAGACTTTTATTATGTCTATCATGATTAAAGCAAATTCGCTGCTACATGTTAATGTGAAGGTGTATGAAAAGCAGGAAGTTATTTTTATATTATTGAGCATGACAGGTGTTGTGTGATGTTTTGAAAATTTATGTGACACCCTTTTGTGAAATGCATGATAATTACTCTGATCTATTTATATTTATTCTGCGGGGTTAGAAGGGTGTTACATTAGTGGTATCAGAGCCATACCTCTCCCAGTACGATGTGGTTCGGGGACGAACCAAGTGGAAGTTGGTGGGCATGTAACACCTGAGGTGAAAGAGGACGGTGGTTACATGTAACACCCGTGGGCGAGGGAGTGGTTGTCGGTGTCATGAGGCATGACAATGAGACACTCCTAGCAGCTTCTAGGGGAAAACCGAATTCACATCCGAATGAGAGGGATCCTGAGGCTATGCAGGTATGGGACTGCATGGTTGAATGAAGGCTTATAAGGATTAATTGGTACTACCTATACTAACAAGATGCATCTTCTTTTCGGTAGCCCGTTCATAAGAACTTCACAGTTAAGCGTGCTTGACTGGGAGCAATTCAGGGATGGGTGACCTTCTGGGAAGTTTCCCAGAAAGCATGTGAGTGAGGAAAAAGCATGCTGAAAAGACCTGTGTTAGTTTGTGGGGTTAGTCGGTAATCCTGAAAGCAATATGGGGCGTTACAAATGGTATCAGAGTCATACCTCTCCCAGTACGATGTGGTTCGGGGACGAACCAAGCGGAAGCTAGTGGGCATGTAACACCTGAGGTGAAAGAGGACGGTGGTTACATGTAACACCCGTGGGCGAGGGAGTGGTTGTCGGTGTCATGAGGCATGACAATGAGACACTCCTAGCAGCTTCTAGGGGAAAACCGAATTCACATCCGAATGAGAGGGATCCTGAGGCTATGCAGGTATGGGACTGCATGGTTGAATGAAGGCTTATAAGGATTAATTGGTACTACCTATACTAACAAGATGCATCTTCTTTTTGGTAGCCCGTTCATAAGAACTCCACAGTTAAGCGTGCTTGACTTGGAGCAATTCTGGGATGGGTGACCTTCTGGGAAGTTTCTCAGAAAGTGTGTGATTGAGGACAAAGCATGCTGAAAAGACCCGTGTTGGTTTGTGGGGTCAGTCGGTAATCCTGAAAGCAATATGGGGCGTTACATCCCACGCTCCCGCTGCGCCACTCTGATACGGACCAACAAAATGCGGTGTGAGCTTTCGAGACTTCAAAGATCAACCAACGCCAGTTACCGGCATAAATCTCAAAACACGTGATCTCTCTCTTGAAATTCAAGTGCTTTCCTCCTCTTATCACGGTAACTCTTCTGATGACTCTGCGAAACTTTCATCTTTTCTTGGATCCTATTGATCTTTTTAGTCGTCTCTTGTGCAATCTCAGGTCCGAGTACAATACTCTCGCCTGACTCATACCAACACAATGAAGTCATACACTTCCTTCCATACAAAGCCTCATACGGTGCCATTCCAATACTAGAATGATAATTGTTGTTGTAGGTAAACTCAATCAACAACAAATGACTATCCTACGATCCATCTTGATCCAACACATAAGCTCTCAACAAATCCTCTAAAGACTGGATAGTTCTCTTTGTTTGTCCATCTGTCCGCGGATGATAGGCAGAACACAATCTTAACATGGTACCCAAAGCGTCTGCAAACTCTCCCAAAACCTCGATGAAGATCTCGAATCTCTATCAGACATAATACTTGAAAGAATACCATGCAGTTTCACAATCTCATCAATATACAATTTGGCCAGCTTCCGTAACGAATACTTGATCATCATCGGTATAAAATAAGCTGATCTAGTCAATCTATCCACAATCACCCAAATTGAATCATATCCCTTCAAAGTATTTGGTAGACCTGTCACAAAATCCATAGAAATGTTATCCCATTCCACTCTGGAATATTTAACGATTGCATCAGACCCAACGATCTTTGATGTTTAATCTTCGACATCTGACCAGTCAAACAAGCATACTCAAACTGTGTAATTTCTTCCTTCATCCTTGGCCACCAAAACAATTTCCTCAAATCCTGGTGTAACCCGGTGAAACTGACTTTAAACAATGTTGCGGATAGCAAGAGTCGCCACCGACTTTTATTTTATCCATAAGGAAAGGTTATAAAAGAACAGGAAAGACCTTAGAGAATATTTTGGGTCCGGGGGGTAGGTTATGAAAAGGGAAGGTGTTAGCACCCTTTTCATCCATGGTTATCCATGGGCTCTTAGGTACTTAAGCTCACTTTTGAATTGTTTTGAAAGTGTAGTGTGTGAATAGAAAATTTTCAGAATAGTTAATAAATAATCCATGTAAGGATGTGTTAAGAACTTGTTTGAAAACTTGTTGAAAATTTGTTTAAGTGTGAAACAGTTTTGAAGTGAGCAAGTATCTAGGAGTAGCCTACCCTAATGTTTTAAGGTCTTTCTTATTCTTCATTCTTTCCTTTAGTAAGACTATCCCTACTATAATGGAGTAGGTAGTCCTTACTTTGGATGTTAAGGGACATGTGAGGGACAATTTGACTTTGAAGGCCATTGTGGGATGTAATAAGCACGTATAAGGGACCATCATCATTTTTCGAAAGGGACTCGATTCGTAAAGGCAACCATAAGGGACTTTGATGATTTTTCTATTTGAGGGACTTGCTTTATACACCCCACTTAACCATTATTCGTAGGCAACTTGAGGGATATCCTTAGGAAGTGAGACGGCGATTAAAATCGACTTACGTGTGTGACGTGTTTATTTTAATTATCTTTATTTAAAAGCGATCTAAATTTATTTTAATATTACATACATGTTGTTACACTCCCTAATTACTAACCATAATAATAATTAAATAATTAAACAACTTTACATCCAAGAAACAATTACAAAATAATAAGCAAAATAATTAAATAGCAAAGATAAATAAAATATAAATAAGCAATAATAAATAATAAAGGGGGTTAGTAAGCAATATTTAACAAAATAATAAGCATGATTAGAATATAAATGGGTTAGTAAATAAGAATAAACAAAATTAATCCAAATATTATAATAATAAGAAATTAACAATTTTTTAATATAATCAACTAAAAAAACAAATATGAATAAACAATTGTTTTAATTTACAAATTATTAAATTATATTTTAATCATGAAGTTACTACAAAAAATCTAATTATTATAAGCACAATTATTTATAAACTAAAGTTATGTAAAAAAATGTTTATAAGTATATTTACAAAAATTTGTAAGAATTATAGTAAACATACATATATAATAATTATATTAGAAAATAACATTAAAAAAAATAAGATTAGATTTGTATTAAAAAATATTTTTAGAGTTTTATGAAATTAGGGTTTATATGAGAAATAAATTTTTAGGGTTTATAAAAAAATAGGATTTAGTTATATACAAAAATTTTCTAATTTATACATATTACAATTTAGACATAAAATATAGAAACAAAATTTGTGAAAAAAAACATATTTTTTAAAATTAAAGAAAACAGACATATTTTATTATTATTTATTTATTATTGAGAAATATACATAATATATTTAATTTTTAATATTATAATATTTAAATCAAATAAAAGGAAAGAAAAAAAAAAGCGGAAACTTACCTGACTGAGGTTTGAACCCAGGCCAGCTTGATTCCCAGGAAGCACAACAACCATCAGGCTGCGGATTTTGCAACGTTTTCTCCTACGAATATTGTTACGAGTTCTTCCACCCTGCGAAACACAAACTTCATCCAAACGGCAAAATTTCACAAAATTGATTGCACCATTGTATTGCTACTGAGTTTTTCAATCGTCCTATGTTTTTCAAATCCATTTATCATTTGAAAATCGTGAAACCCTAAAGAGGGCCGAAAACCCTAATCATGGTGAATTCTTGTTCCTGCAATGAAAATCCAATTGAACCACCCAGAATCGTTCTAGAGTTCATTCTAAACATCCTACAACAATCAAAAACAGTTTAAACATGATAAATCAATGGATTCGAAAACAAAATATTCAAGGTCAAGACGAACTCGGGTTGAGCAATTGGGTGTGTATATGATGCATATGGATGATGATTTATGATCAGAAGAGTCCAAGGAAGCTTGCTATGTCTTCCAAATACCTTGCAATGCTCTGAATTTGAGAACCCGAATATGACTTTTTGAAAGATTTTTGTGCTTTTGATCTTACCTTTAGGCTGCTGCAAATTCGTCTCTAGGGTTATGTTTGTGCTTAGTATATATGTGTGTGATGGATTTAGGTCAGAATCATTGATGTGTTGTGTGGATATTTGATCCAAAAAATATTCAAAAAGATCATTGTATAAATTTCAAATATTTGATCATGAGTGCTTGCTATTTTGGGAGAGATCACATGATTTCCTTCTCATTCTAATTCAATCAATGATTATGAATTTCTAGAAACAAAATCTTCACCCAAAAATAGATTTTTATATTTTTTATTTATTTAAAATGATTTTTATGAATTAAATCAATAATAAATAAATAAAAAATAATAATTTGGGAAAGATCACATGATTTCCTTCTCATTCTAATTCAATCAATGATTATGAATTTCTAGAAACAAAATCTTCACCCAAAAATAGATTTTTATATTTTTTATTTATTTAAAATGATTTTTATGAATTAAATCAATAATAAATAAATAAAAAATAATAATTTGGGAGAGATCACATGATTTCCTTCTCATTCTAATTCAATCAATGATTATGAATTTCTAGAAACAAAATCTTCACCCAAAAATAGATTTTTATATTTTTTATTTATTTAAAATGATTTTTATGAATTAAATCAATAATAAATAAATAAAAAATAATAATTTGGGAGAGATCACATGATTTCCTTCTCATTCTAATTCAATCAATGATTATGAATTTCTAGAAACAAAATCTTCACCCAAAAATAGATTTTTATATTTTTTATTTATTTAAAATGATTTTTATGAATTAAATCAATAATAAATAAATAAAAAATAATAATTTGGGAGAGATCACATGATTTCCTTCTCATTCTAATTCAATCAATGATTATGAATTTCTAGAAACAAAATCTTCACCCAAAAATAGATTTTTATATTTTTTATTTATTTAAAATGATTTTTATGAATTAAATCAATAATAAATAAATAAAAAATAATAAAAATGATGAATTTTGGTCAATTGGGTCGTGCACCATGTTATGAGATGGATTGGGTCATAAATTAGGCAGCCCATTTGGAAAGAAATACTTCTAAGCCTCCATTTTCAACATAAACCATCACAAAATTGCCCAACTTTGCAAGGGCACATTTCTCTCAATTTTAAAGGTATGATGGTGTTCTTGGACTTTTTGGAAAGCTTGAAGAGTCCTCTAAACAACCCTATTGGTTTCAGGTCCATATCATTTACCAATCTCAAGTTATGTCCTTTTGAAGTTGTTGACTTTTTGTTGACTTTTGAAATGACCCATAATGTCTTAGATCATATCTTTCAAATAAAGCATTTTTGGGCTTAACCTTCAACATCAAAGTTGTAGAGAATTCAATTTCCTTCAAAATGAGCTTTGTATGGAGACTTGGTGATGAAGTATGTGAAAGTTATGCCTGGTCAAAGTTCAGTTGACTTTTACTAAGGAAACCCTAATTTAGAAACTCCTGATTATTGATGATCTGGAATCTCCTTGATGAATCATGATCAACCCTTGATCAAATGATGAATTTTACTTCATATACTTGATGTTGGCAAAAAATCATGAAGTTTGACTTTGGTTTGACCACAATTGACCTCAGTTTGACTTTTTAACTGCATTGACTGCTTTTGACTTATCTGATCATCTGACTGAGCAAACTTTTGAGAAAAGTCTTGAAACTTGACATGGGGGTTCTTATACACATATAAGATGTTATGAAGCTCACTTGAAGTCTTGGAAGTCCATTTAGCCTGATTAAAGTCAAAACCCTAGTTTCGGATGCACTGCTTAGGAGGTGCATTGTCTGAGGGAATTGTCAACTCTTCTGACCAATTGTGAACTTTGTGAACCTTGTGAACATCATGAAGTGGCTTTGTAGACCTCATGACCCTTAGGAAAGCTTTGTAAACATTGTGAATCTTGTGAACCTTCAAGAAGCAACCTATGGACTTCATGAACCTCATGAAAGGTCTTGTAGATGTTGAGAAGTTTGTGAACCTTGTGAACCTTCAAGAAGCACAAAGTCTTGTATTGTGAGGGCAAATTTTGGGGTGCAACAGCTGCCCCTGTTCAATTTTCTGAAACCTGAGGGGTTAGATTGGTATATTTGCCAGTCGTAACCTGGAAGGTTGAAGGGGATTGAACACAAAAGCCCAAAAATTTGCACTCACCAGTGCACTAGAGTGGTACAGATGGCTAGTCGAATATGATTGAGTGGGCTTAAAGATGCCACTAGGGGGGGAGCAGTTCAAAATATGGGTGTATGATGAAAGCTGTCAGGAGTCTGGAATAATAATGATGTAGCAGCATGTCTTCATGAGGATAGAGCAATCAATAGTGATAACCCTAAAGCAATCTTGAAGCAATGATATGATTTCAGGAGGATAGAACAATGAATGGCTCTAAAGCAGTCTTGAAATAATAATGTGATATGTCTTCAGGAGGATAGAGCAATCAATAGCTCTAAAGCAGTCTTGAAGTAATGATTTCAGGAGGATAGAGCAATGGATAGCTCTAAAGCAGTCTTGAAATAATAATGTAATTTCAGGAGGATAGAGCAATGGATAACTCTAAAGCAGTCTTGAAATAATTAGATGGCTTCAGGAGGATAGAGCAATCAATAGCTCTAAAGCAGTCTTGAAGTAGTAATATGACCTCATGAGGATAGAGCAATGAATAGCTCTAAAGCAGTCTTGAAGTAATAGGATGATTTCAGGAGGATAGAGCAATCAGTAGCTCTAAAGCAGTCTTGAAGTCATGAGAGGCTATCAGGATGATAAAATAACCCTGAGGTTACAATAAAGCAGTCCCAAAGTAATAAGAAGCTCATCAGGAGGATAAAGTAACCCTGAGGTTACAATAAAGCAGTCCCAAAGATCATAAGCTTGTTTGTTGGATAATTAACCTGAAAACAAGGTAGCATTCTGTATAACAACATTAGTTTATGCTTTATGTATGCATGTATGACATGATACACTTAGGTAATGTACTATAGACATATATGTTATGGTATGATGTAAATGATGTATGTATGATATGACACTGCTGGAAGTGTCTGGATATCCTTGTATAACAACTGCTGGCCAAGGAAAATAAATCCCGATTCGTTGTTGAAGAATATATAACCCTCCGTCTGCTGGGGATAACAAGGTATAGATAACCTCCCGTTGTTGGGGATAACAAGGTATAGATAACCTCCCGTTGTTGGGGATAACAAGGTATAGATAACCTTCGTTTTCGTTTGATAGTAGGATAAGTATAACATTCGTTTTCGTTTGATAGTAGGATAAGTATAACATCCCGTCTTCGTTCATCGTGCCCTTATTGGAAAGTACTTTCCCGTATATCCGTATGAGGATAAAAGAGATGGATATAAATTCCAGGGGAGATTAGACTTTGTGAAAATGGATTAGTCCTACTGATGGTTTGTAACTGTCTTGTAAAGATGAACCGGCGAAGCTTCGTTGAAATCCTTCCCTCGTTCGTCCTTAGTAAATACTATTACTGCATTTTCATGCATTTCTGGTAAACATCAATCATATTAAAAGCATACATGCGTTTCTGGTAAACATCAATCATATTCAAAGGCATACATACATTCAAACACAACCAATGGACGTTTCGCTTATGTAAATAGGGTAAAAGTGAATCTGGATTCAAAAGATGGAATTTATTTATATCAAAAGTGACCCATACACGGGTAAGTTTGTACAAGGAGACATAAACCCTAGTAAGAGAATTTTGTCATGAAGTTTTACAAAAAGAATCAGCTATGTGGGAAATAATCCTATTGAGTTTCAATTCTACTATTTCCACTCAAGTATCTCATCTTCTTGCTGTTGAGACGGAAACGATTGGATTGAGCTTTATCTGTTTGAGCTTGAGTAAGTAGTACAACTGGTTGCAGTTTCATGAGTGATCCCAACGAGACATAGTCATACGCTTTAATCCCTAACTTTTGCCTGGATTGCCCTTTCAGGTTTTCAATCCACCGGGATACCCTTTTTTGCCCAAGCCGCCTTTTCAGGTTTTCGACTTGCCGGGTGTACATCTTTTTATATATATATCCCTAATTTTTGCCCAAACCCTTTTGGTTTGCCGGGATGCCCTTATTTTTGCCTAGGCCTGTCAACCTAGCGGGTCTCTTTTTATGCGTAGTATTTTTTAACTATGTCTGCGTTTACAGGTTGTGGGAAGTCTTCACCATCCATTGTAGTCAGTATCATGGCACCTCCTGAGAACACTGTCTTGACTACAAATGGTCCCTCATATGTTGGAGTCCACTTGCCCCTAGGATCACCCTGTGGTAATATGATACGCTTGATTACCAAGTCACCAACCTGATATACCTTTGGCTTAACCTTCTTGTTAAAAGCTTTGATCATCCGTTTCTGGTACATCTGGCCATGACAAACTGCTGCTAACCTTTTCTCATCAATCAAATTTATCTGGTCAAGTCGAGTCTGAATCCACTCATCTTCATCCAAGCCTGCATCCTTCATAATTCTCAAGGAACTGAATCTTCATATCAATAGCAACTTGCATACCCATGATACATGCCTCATACTCAGCCATGTTATTGGTACAATAGAAACAAAGTCTGGCAGTAATCGGGGTATGACAACCTTCAGGGGAGCTAATCACAACACCAACACCATTACCATGTGCATTGGAGGCACCATCAAAAACCATAGTCCATCGGGATCCTTGTTCAGGTCCGTCATATTGTCCAGGTTCTTTGGTAACAGACATAATGTCTTCATCAGGGAACTCAAAATTCATTGACTGGTAATCATCTACTGCTTGATGAGCCAAATGATCAGCAACAACACTCCCCTTAATGGCCTTCTGAGTAGTATACCGTATATCATATTCCGTCAAGATCATTTGCCATCTTGCAATTCTTCCGGAGAGAGCAGGTTTCTCAAATATGTACTTGATTGGATCCATCTTCGAAATCAACAAGGTAGTATGGGTCAACATATACTGTCTTAGTCGGCGAGCAGCCCATGCCAAAGCGCAGCAAGTTTTCTCGAGCAGTGAGTATCTTGTTTCACAGTCGGTAAACTTTTTGCTAAGGTAGTATATTGCCTGCTCTTTTCGACCAGACTCGTCATGTTGCCCCAATACACACCCCATTGAGTTGTCTAATACTGTTAAATACATAATCAAGGGTCTTCCATCAACTGGTGGCATTAAAATTGGAGGTTCTAGCAAATATCTCTTGATTTCATCAAAGGCAGTCCGGCACTCATCATTCCATTCCATCACCTGATCTTTCTTCAACAACTTGAAGATTGGCTCACAGATGGTAGTTAACTGGGAAATAAATCTTGCAATGTAGTTCAATCGTCCCAAGAAACCTCTAACCTCCTTCTCAGTACGGGGAGTTGGCATCTCTCGTATAGCTTTCACTTTTGCAGGATCCACTTCAATACCTTTTCCACTGACAATGAAACCCAGGAGCTTTCCAGATCTAACTCCAAAAGTACACTTGTTTGGATTTAATCTCAACCTGTATTTCTTCAACCTCTCAAACAACTTGTGCAGATGATCAAGATGTTGTTCTTCATTCTGAGACCTGGCTATCATATCATCCACATATACCTCTATCTCATGATGAATCATATCATGAAACAAAGCCACCATAGCATGCTGATATGTTGCCCCTATCTTGACCTCTTTTCTGTTTTCTTCAGTTCCCAGATTCACAACTTCGACTGGCTCTTCATGTGGCTGTATAGCTTTCTCTTCTTGTTGTAACAACCTAGCAAGCTCTACAGGTATTTCACGATCGTCCTCGTCTCCGTCTTCAGTTTGATAGATCGGATTCTCGAAATTGTAATTGGCAATAGTAGAACTGTTATCAACTGGATCCAGAGTGGATGAGGATCGGCATTTTAGGGACGTGGGTGTGTGTAAGAACACATAGCTGATAAAGCAAAAATAAAAGAAAAAGAAAGACAAGGAACACAATATTTACGAAAACGAAACGTCCATTGATTTTATGGAATGAAGTATGCAAATGAAATGACAACCCGTAACAAGCACACCATTGTGCCCCGGGTAAGGCACATGGCTTGAAAGTTTTAATTGTTCCAGAAATTATAAATTTAAAAACATAACACAGTAATAGTATTTACTCCTGACTAAAGGAGATAGGGATAACATCTTCAGCTGTCCAATTATTGAGTCCAGCACCCACAGTAGGAAAAATCCATGCCTCCAAGTTGTAGTCTTCATCTTGATCTCCCACAGCATTGATAACCCCTTGATTGGTGATACGAACAGCACGAGCACGACGAACAGCCTTCTGGGACTCTGCAGTGAAACCCAAACCAAACTTGTCAGACTTGTATGGCATATCAGGAAGCTGACCCCAAATAGTACAACCACCTTCTTCCACCACAGCTTTTGCATCATTGAGGGAGGCCATTGCCATTGTTGGAGGGTTTCTGATGACCACAGGAGCCTTCTTCACAGCAGGAGGAGTCACACAATCCTTAACAGCCCAGGGAACCACTTCAAATGACTGACATGGAGTTTCAATGTATTCACCTTCTACTTCCAGATACTTGAAAGTGTTTACATGGCTGACAAAGTATTCTTCCTCTCCAAAGACAGTAACAACTTTTCCATTCACCGGATATCTCAACTTTTGATGTAATGTGGAGGTCACAGCACCTGCCCCATGGATCCAGGGACGACCAAGCAGACATGAGTACGAAGGACGAATATCCATCACATAGAATGTAGCGGTAAACACCTGAGAGCCAACCTTGATTGGAAGATCAATTTCCCCATGCACTACTCTTCTAGAACCATCAAAAGCCTTTACCACAATATTACTGGGCTTCAATACCGTATTTTCAGGACTCAGCTTGTTCAGGACTTCCTTAGGCGACACATTCAGAGAGGAACCATTGTCTATCAGCACATGAGACAGGGTAGTGCCCCTGCATTCAATTGAAATATGCAAGGCCCTGTTATGATCCCTCTTGGCAGGGGTCAAGTCAGCATCAGAAAATCCCAACCCGTTGTCATAGGTCAGGTGAGCAACACAATTCTCAAACTGGTCCACAGAAATTGCACTGGGTACATGAGCCATCTTTAGAAACTTGATCAATGACTTGGCATGAGCCTCAGAACATAATAACAGGGAGAGCATAGAAATCTTTGAGGGAGTATGCCCCAACTGATCAACAATATCATAATCACTCTTGCGAATGATTCTCAATACTTCTTCCATCTGCTTAGAGAGGTCATCAGCAGCTGGCACATCAGTAGATACAGGCTCAATAACAGGACCCTTGCCCCGAGCATCAGTGGTGGAAGTAACAGCAGGAGTAACTGCATTCTTAGAAGCAACTGGAGGAGAGAAGACTCTTCCACTACGAGTGATCTTGCTAGATCCAGCAATATTATCAATGTCAACAGGCATATCAGGTAAAGGCTCCTGCTTGACACCATGGATGTAAACATCAGACCCATAGTGCCAAGGCACAGCTTTGTCAGATGTATAAGGAATAGGACCAGGAGTGGTAATGATCAGAGGAGCTACTCTGGCTTCAGCAACAACTTTCACAGGACCTTCAGCAGTAATCTTGATTGGGCCCTGATGAGTGATTTTAATGGGACCCTTTGAAGTGATTCTTAGTGGTACTTTGTCAACCATGTCAACCTCTTCAATCTTCTTACCCTGAGTCAGATGATCCACCATACTTTCTACAGATGCTGGTCTTCTTTCAAACACTATAGTATATTTATCCATGAGACGTTGAATCCCATCTCTCAAAATGAAGCAACTATCCGGCTTATAGGTACAATATAGACAATCTTCAGGACAACCTGGAAAGATCCCAGCTTGTACTAACCTCTTTTTGATAACAGACAATGGTGTGCTCAACTCCATAACTGAATAGACATGCAGATCTTCATCAATATCTTCATCAATGGCGTTGACAGTCTTCTCGTGATTTGGCATTGGAGCTGTAATCACATTTGGAGTACCTGGTGGATCAAACTCAATTTCTCCAGCATCAATCATATCCTGAATTTTGTTCTTCAAGACCCAGCAGTTATTAGTATCATGTCCTGGACAGTTTGAATGATATGCACATCGTGCATTGGGATTGTACTTGGGAGAGGTAACATTGGGATTCTGAGGAGCCTCCCTCAGGGTAATAAGTTCAGCCTTCAACAAGTGTTGCAATGCCTGAGCCATTGACATGTTGATCTTCGTGAACTGTCTTCTAGCCCTCTGTTGGTTGCCTTGAGGCTGCTCTGTTGTTGCGGGAGTTGGATTTGAAATATGAACTGCACTAACAGACTGATGCCTTCTGTTACGATCAGGCTGACCATACACAGCATTAGATTCTTTCTTCCCAGTGGGAGGCTTCTTTGCAGCACCTGATGAAGAAGTGCCCACTTGGATCTTACCACTCTTGATACCATTCTCTACTCGCTCTCCTGTCATGATCAACTCAGTGAATCCAGATGATGAGCTCCCAATGAGATGACTGTAAAACAGACCATTCAGCGTACACATGAACATATCAACCAACTCCCTATCAGTCAAAGGGGGTCGAACTCTTCCAGCCAAGTCTCTCCACTTCTGAGCATACTCCTTGAAGCTTTCTTTGGCATCCATAGACATGCTTTGAAGCTGCATGCGAGTGGGGGCTAAGTCAGCATTGTATTGATACTGCTTGTAGAAAGCTTCAGCAAGGTCATTCCAATCTCTGATGTTGACACTCTCCAACTGATAATACCACTCTAGTTGAGCTCCAGATAAACTCTCTTGAAAGAAATGGATCCACAACTTTTTATCAGCAGTGTGGGGTTGCATTCTTCTGACATAAGACCTCAGATGCAATTTGGGACAAGAGACCCCATCATAGACAACAAATGTAGGAACTTTGAACCCAATGGGTATGACCACCCCAGATATCAAGCTCAAATCCTCAAAATCCAGCCCAGATGATTTCTGTAATTCCATAGCATCCATTCTATCCACCAGCATCTTGAATTTGTCTTCGTTAGGCTCATGGTAGTAGTTAGCCTCAGAATCAGAGTCCCCCATAGTGTTGTGGAGACTGCCTCTCTCCTGCTCAGATTCTTCAGATTCATAGTCTTCAACCTGTTCCTTGGTCTTGGCAGGACCTTTGAACCTTCTTCCCATGTTGAGCAACCCAGCAGACCTTCTAGCCTTCTTAGTCTTCTTGGCCAGCAGTGTCTTCAATTCATCCTGCCCCTTGGATAGGTTCAGGATCAGCTCTTGGAACTGTGCATTCTGTGCCTGGAGATCCTTAACTGATTGTTCAAGAGCCATTGCTGAAATAAACGGCGAGAAGATGAGAAACCTGTGCACAATTATAAACCTGTGATGCAATGATATGGGAATGCATATGCAATGTTTTCAAGGACCGCAGGATTTAAATTTGCTTAAACAAACAAGAAAGTAACTTTTTATTAGTAATAACTTGTTTTGCCTTTTAGGCTTACAAAAAATGAAAACGAAATAAGTACAAAAGATGGGGTTTTAAGTCTCCCATGGACGTTTCCTCTTTGTGTTGAGGTATGAGTTGAGGTTTCGTTCCTCATGAAGTAGCTTTGTTAGCTCTAGGATCCTTGCTTGGCTTGCTTTGTAATGAGCCTCGAAAGTATCCCTTTGCTCTTTCAGTTGGATCCATGATCTCTGCAAGTCTTCCATATCAGTAGGCATGTCTGGGTGAAGGATGGTATAAGCTGTGTCTCCTTCAGCAACAGGTTCCATGGTAACTGGTAGGATGGCAGGATATGGCATCATGAGTGTCTGAGCACGAAATCGTACCCATCTGAGATAAGCCTCCATAGGAATAGTGTACTTAGGCTCCAGTGTCTTGTTGTCAATCCTGTTTACCTTTCCCCAAGCTCGTATGAATCTCTGACGGTAACCCTGAAGATCGTTGTCGTAGTCAAACACAATGCCCTGAATCAACATGTCATGTGGACCATCGCTCCGGGCATAACCAAACTGTCGTAAAGCTAGAGATGGGTTGTAGGTGATGCCTCCTCTTATGCCTAGAAGTGGCACATTAGGAAACTCCCCACAACGGTCAATGATGGTGACATTCTCCATAGATCTGGAGCACCAATGGATGTCTGAGTGAGAAAGTGACATGATCCTCTTGGACCATCTGAACCCTTGCTCATTCTTCATTACTGAGCGAGGAAGGTGAGAAATAAACCACCTAGAAAGTAAAGGTATGCAGCACATCAAAGTTCCTCTTGCCCTTGTAGTACGGGTGTGAAGAGAATGTAGGATGTCTCCAAGTAAGGTAGGCACTGGATTGTGACTCAGGAATATGTTGATGGCATGAACGTCTATGAACTGATCAGGATTGGGGAACAACACTAAGCCATAAATCAATAAGGCTAAGATCTCCTCAAAAGCATCGTAGCTCATAGCCTTCAAGAACATTTGAGCTTTATCCACTAATACCTTGGCAAGAATACCTTTAACTCCACTTCTCGTCTCTAGAACAATGTCAGACTTCTTCAGATGTAGAGCTGCAGCAATAACTTCTGGTTTAAGCTCCTTCTCTAAGCCTGTGAATGGCTTCTGATCAAGAACAGGTATACCCAGAAGTTTAGAGAACTCCTCCATGGTTGGAACCAGCTGATAATCAGGAAATGTAAAGCAATGGTGCTTAGGGTCAAAGAACTGAAACAGCACACTCATCATGTCTTCACTGAACCCTGAAGTAACTAGATCCAATAAGTGACCATGTCTCTTGTTGAACTGGGAATGATCAGGCACTAGGGAAACCAACTCCTTGAGCTTAGCAGGTATCCCTACAAAGTTGATCCTGATGGTGTTTCTACGAGCAGAAGCCATGACCTGCAACAAAGAACAAAGATAAATCCTTTGGTCCTTGAAATGGTTAGGGAAAATGATATGCTTATGATGCATGATGATGTCATGATGTCATGCTCAATCACAAACATGTGGCACACACAAACAAGTCACACCATAGCCCTAGGTTTAAAGGCTTGCATGAGGTTCAAAGGCAAGTACCCTCCCCTGAAGTTAGATGGTTCATCCTGTCCTACAAAAGTAACCAGGTTCTAAGGGATCTCAATATCATTGATCCTTCACAAGGGTGGTTGTTCAAAAGGCAACTTACTTGCCAACCAAAACCCTCCAAGTTTAAGATCTCAATGAGCGTAGTATCGAGTGTCAACCAACTTCAGTCTGCACCAAAGCCGGTTACCTCACTACTTTCTAAAGGCCAAGATGAGTTAACTAGGGTTCTAAAAGTCAGTTAGTGCATTGACAACATATGGCAGCCTCAATATTATCCTCAACTTGACTTAAGGAATATAAGCACCAACCAAGAAGTCGCACTAACTATGGCCACCAGATCAACCGTATCGATATACGTCGTACAGTTTCCTTGGTCTATTGCCATTTACTTAAGGTACACTAGATCCGGGTTAGGACCTTTCACACATAAGAGCACCCCAACAATATAATAATAAAGCAAACGAGGCAAACAATTTAAAGTGATCTTAATTCCTAAGGGTACCCCTCTTAAATAGATCCCCAGCAGAGTCGCCAGTTCTGTAACCCGGTGAAACTGACTTTAAACAATGTTGCGGATAGCAAGAGTCGCCACCGACTTTTATTTTATCCATAAGGAAAGGTTATAAAAGAACAGGAAAGACCTTAGAGAATATTTTGGGTCCGGGGGGTAGGTTATGAAAAGGGAAGGTGTTAGCACCCTTTTCATCCATGGTTATCCATGGGCTCTTAGGTACTTAAGCTCACTTTTGAATTGTTTTGAAAGTGTAGTGTGTGAATAGAAAATTTTCAGAATAGTTAATAAATAATCCATGTAAGGATGTGTTAAGAACTTGTTTGAAAACTTGTTGAAAATTTGTTTAAGTGTGAAACTGTTTTGAAGTGAGCAAGTATCTAGGAGTAGCCTACCCTAATGTTTTAAGGTCTTTCTTATTCTTCATTCTTTCCTTTAGTAAGACTATCCCTACTATAATGGAGTAGGTAGTCCTTACTTTGGATGTTAAGGGACATGTGAGGGACAATTTGACTTTGAAGGCCATTGTGGGATGTAATAAGCACGTATAAGGGACCATCATCATTTTTCGAAAGGGACTCGATTCGTAAAGGCAACCATAAGGGACTTTGATGATTTTTCTATTTGAGGGACTTGCTTTATACACCCCACTTAACCATTATTCGTAGGCAACTTGAGGGATATCCTTAGGAAGTGAGACGGCGATTAAAATCGACTTACGTGTGTGACGTGTTTATTTTAATTATCTTTATTTAAAAGCGATCTAAATTTATTTTAATATTACATACATGTTGTTACACTCCCTAATTACTAACCATAATAATAATTAAATAATTAAACAACTTTACATCCAAGAAACAATTACAAAATAATAAGCAAAATAATTAAATAGCAAAGATAAATAAAATATAAATAAGCAATAATAAATAATAAAGGGGGTTAGTAAGCAATATTTAACAAAATAATAAGCATGATTAGAATATAAATGGGTTAGTAAATAAGAATAAACAAAATTAATCCAAATATTATAATAATAAGAAATTAACAATTTTTTAATATAATCAACTAAAAAAACAAATATGAATAAACAATTGTTTTAATTTACAAATTATTAAATTATATTTTAATCATGAAGTTACTACAAAAAATCTAATTATTATAAGCACAATTATTTATAAACTAAAGTTATGTAAAAAAAATGTTTATAAGTATATTTACAAAAATTTGTAAGAATTATAGTAAACATACATATATAATAATTATATTAGAAAATAACATTAAAAAAAATAAGATTAGATTTGTATTAAAAAATATTTTTAGAGTTTTATGAAATTAGGGTTTATATGAGAAATAAATTTTTAGGGTTTATAAAAAAATAGGATTTAGTTATATACAAAAATTTTCTAATTTATACATATTACAATTTAGACATAAAATATAGAAACAAAATTTGTGAAAAAAAACATATTTTTTAAAATTAAAGAAAACAGACATATTTTATTATTATTTATTTATTATTGAGAAATATACATAATATATTTAATTTTTAATATTATAATATTTAAATCAAATAAAAGGAAAGAAAAAAAAAAAGCGGAAACTTACCTGGCTGAGGTTTGAACCCAGGCCAGCTTGATTCCCAGGAAGCACAACAACCATCAGGCTGCGGATTTTGCAACGTTTTCTCCTACGAATATTGTTACGAGTTCTTCCACCCTGCGAAACACAAACTTCATCCAAACGGCAAAATTTCACAAAATTGATTGCACCATTGTATTGCTACTGAGTTTTTCAATCGTCCTATGTTTTTCAAATCCATTTATCATTTGAAAATCGTGAAACCCTAAAGAGGGCCGAAAACCCTAATCATGGTGAATTCTTGTTCCTGCAATGAAAATCCAATTGAACCACCCAGAATCGTTCTAGAGTTCATTCTAAACATCCTACAACAATCAAAAACAGTTTAAACATGATAAATCAATGGATTCAAAAACAAAATATTCAAGGTCAAGACGAACTCGGGTTGAGCAATTGGGTGTGTATATGATGCATATGGATGATGATTTATGATCAGAAGAGTCCAAGGAAGCTTGCTATGTCTTCCAAATACCTTGCAATGCTCTGAATTTGAGAACCCGAATATGACTTTTTGAAAGATTTTTGTGCTTTTGATCTTACCTTTAGGCTGCTGCAAATTCGTCTCTAGGGTTATGTTTGTGCTTAGTATATATGTGTGATGGATTTAGGTCAGAATCATTGATGTGTTGTGTGGATATTTGATCCAAAAAATATTCAAAAAGATCATTGTATAAATTTCAAATATTTGATCATGAGTGCTTGCTATTTTGGGAGAGATCACATGATTTCCTTCTCATTCTAATTCAATCAATGATTATGAATTTCTAGAAACAAAATCTTCACCCAAAAATAGATTTTTATATTTTTTATTTATTTAAAATGATTTTTATGAATTAAATCAATAATAAATAAATAAAAAATAATAATTTGGGAAAGATCACATGATTTCCTTCTCATTCTAATTCAATCAATGATTATGAATTTCTAGAAACAAAATCTTCACCCAAAAATAGATTTTTATATTTTTTATTTATTTAAAATGATTTTTATGAATTAAATCAATAATAAATAAATAAAAAATAATAATTTGGGAGAGATCACATGATTTCCTTCTCATTCTAATTCAATCAATGATTATGAATTTCTAGAAACAAAATCTTCACCCAAAAATAGATTTTTATATTTTTTATTTATTTAAAATGATTTTTATGAATTAAATCAATAATAAATAAATAAAAAATAATAATTTGGGAGAGATCACATGATTTCCTTCTCATTCTAATTCAATCAATGATTATGAATTTCTAGAAACAAAATCTTCACCCAAAAATAGATTTTTATATTTTTTATTTATTTAAAATGATTTTTATGAATTAAATCAATAATAAATAAATAAAAAATAATAATTTGGGAGAGATCACATGATTTCCTTCTCATTCTAATTCAATCAATGATTATGAATTTCTAGAAACAAAATCTTCACCCAAAAATAGATTTTTATATTTTTTATTTATTTAAAATGATTTTTATGAATTAAATCAATAATAAATAAATAAAAAATAATAAAAATGATGAATTTTGGTCAATTGGGTCGTGCACCATGTTATGAGATGGATTGGGTCATAAATTAGGCAGCCCATTTGGAAAGAAATACTTCTAAGCCTCCATTTTCAACATAAACCATCACAAAATTGCCCAACTTTGCAAGGGCACATTTCTCTCAATTTTAAAGGTATGATGGTGTTCTTGGACTTTTTGGAAAGCTTGAAGAGTCCTCTAAACAACCCTATTGGTTTCAGGTCCATATCATTTACCAATCTCAAGTTATGTCCTTTTGAAGTTGTTGACTTTTTGTTGACTTTTGAAATGACCCATAATGTCTTAGATCATATCTTTCAAATAAAGCATTTTTGGGCTTAACCTTCAACATCAAAGTTGTAGAGAATTCAATTTCCTTCAAAATGAGCTTTGGATGGAGACTTGGTGATGAAGTATGTGAAAGTTATGCCTGGTCAAAGTTCAGTTGACTTTTACTAAGGAAACCCTAATTTAGAAACTCCTGATTATTGATGATCTGGAATCTCCTTGATGAATCATGATCAACCCTTGATCAAATGATGAATTTTACTTCATATACTTGATGTTGGCAAAAAATCATGAAGTTTGACTTTGGTTTGACCACAGTTGACCTCAGTTTGACTTTTTAACTGCATTGACTGCTTTTGACTTATCTGATCATCTGACTGAGCAAACTTTTGAGAAAAGTCTTGAAACTTGACATGGGGGTTCTTATACACATATAAGATGTTATGAAGCTCACTTGAAGTCTTGGAAGTCCATTTAGCCTGATTAAAGTCAAAACCCTAGTTTCGGATGCACTGCTTAGGAGGTGCATTGTCTGAGGGAATTGTCAACTCTTCTGACCAATTGTGAACTTTGTGAACCTTGTGAACATCATGAAGTGGCTTTGTAGACCTCATGACCCTTAGGAAAGCTTTGTAAACATTGTGAATCTTGTGAACCTTGTGAACCTTCAAGAAGCAACCTATGGACTTCATGAACCTCATGAAAGGTCTTGTAGATGTTGAGAAGTTTGTGAACCTTGTGAACCTTCAAGAAGCACAAAGTCTTGTATTGTGAGGGCAAATTTTGGGGTGCAACACCTGGTACCTCTTCGTAGCATCGGGATGGATACTAAATCTACTTTGATGTCCTTCCTCAAGAATACTCTTTTTCAACTCAACAATATCTGGAACACAAACTCTATCACGACATCTCATGATACCATTCTCATTAATCTGAAAATCAGCTCTTCGACTTTGATCCATCAAATTCAACCGATCTACCAACTCAAATAAGATTTTTGACCTCCTCGAATCTCATCAAGAATACCACTAGTAAGCTTCAACATACCAAGCTTAACTCCATAAGAATTCTCTTCACAAACCAAACTCATATCATGAAATTGCTCAATCAGTTCTAACTCTCTTACCATCATCATCGATATATGTAAAGATTTCCAAATCAATACATCAGCTACCACGTTTGCTTTACCCGAATGGTAATTCAAACCAAAACCATAATCCTTCAGAAGTCTCAATCATCTCTTCTGCCTCACATTCAATTCTTTCTGATCAAAGAAATACTTCAAACTCTTATAATCACTAAACACCTCAAATCTCAAAACAAACAAATAATGCTTCTAAAGCTTCGACACAAACACAACAACAACCAACCCTAAATCCTGCTTCAGATAATTCCTCTTATGCACTTTAAGTTGTCTTGAAGCACAAGTTAAAACTTGTTGATGTTGTATTAACACACCTCCCAATTCCATCAATGAAGCATCAAAATATATAACAATTGTTCTGCCGGATTCGGCAAATTCCAAAACATGAGTTGTTGTCAGCCTCCTCAAAAGCTCTTGAAACTTTCTTCACACTTTTCATCCAAAACAAAAGCTTGAACCTTCCTAGCCCACTGCGTCAATGGTAAAGATAACTTGGAAAAATCCTTCGATGAATTATCGATAATAACTTGCCAACCCAAGAAAACTTCTAATCTTAAAAACAGGTTTTGGAGCTTCCCATTGAGATACACCTTCAACCTTCGACATGTCAACCACAATAACTTTACTCGAGACCACATGACAAAGAAAACTCACTTCCTTCGACAAAAAATCACACTTTGACAGTTTTCCATACAAGTGCTTCTCTTTCAATGCTGATAACACAATTTTCAAATGCTCGGCATGATCCTCTTTACTATTTGAATATATCAAAATATCATCAATGAACACAACCACAAACTTATCCAAATAAGGATGGAAAATCCTGTTCATATACTCCATAAATACACAGGGTGCATTAGTTACACTAAATAGTATCACGAAATAGTCATAATGTCCATACCTTGTTTTAAAAGTAGTCTTCTGAATATCTTCAGCCTTCACACGAATCTGATAATACCAAGATATCAAATCTATCTTACTAGACACACTTGCAACAACCGACTGGTCCATCAAATCATCAATCCTTGGAAGTGGATACTTATTCTTGATAGTCACCTTGTTCAATTGTCTATAATTCACACACAACCTCACAGAACCTCCTTTCTTCTTAACTAACAAAATTGGTGCACCCCACGGTGACACACTCGGACAAAAGAACCTCTCCTCAAGCAGATCTTCAAGTTGATTCTTCAACTTCTTCGATTCCGGTGTGGACATACGATATGGAGCCATCACTACCAAACTAGTCCAAGGAACTAGGTCAACTGTAAACTCCATTTCACGTCCGACGGTAAATCACTTATCTCATCAGGAAAATTTTCTGGATAATCACAATTAATTGGCACACCATCAACTTCCCCACTTTATTAACACTCAAAGTATCCATCTAAATAAACATCTCAGCACCATCCTACACTGACTCACCAAAACAATCTGTAAGCACTTAGCTTAACTCAAAGTAATTCACTGCACACGCCATCTAAGCTTGCAAGACACGTCTATCACATCCAACATGACTCCGTCTACTATCAACAAGAGATTAAGGGTGATCAGTTCCTCAATTTGTCAATAGACAGTCAAAAATCATGATGGGGCATAAACCATCTTTACTAAACTATAAGAGTGTTTATCGATACACTGAGCCACCACTCCACAATTGAAGCATCCTTGAGAAGTACAAGCTTCTCCCCCACTTGTTTCATTCCCACTTCTGCAGACAAAGGTTAGAAAACAAACGTGTACCGCAGTGTTTTCACACACATGTTGCATATTAGGGAACAAATAACATTAGATAACTTGGTTGGACGGACCGACCAGGCTCTGATACCACTAATGTAATACCCTTTTCTACCCCAAAAATACTATGGCAAAATATTCACATTTATCAGAGTAAAATTTTAAACACCATAAAATCACCTCAAAGGGCATATATTTCTCAATAAATTTAAATCAAGATTAATGCTCCATTAGCAACATGTTTTTCTCAAAATTAATCAAAAGTGCTCAATAAAATAGTTTGACTCAAAGACCCCAACCCGATGTTACATTATCAGAGTAAGACCCTCTAAGCCAACCACAATGGCCAATGACCCAAAACTTCAAAAATCCTCGATGGCATCCACGGGTAAAACTGGTCATCTGCACGTTACCCACGTGGAGGCAACATTAAAACAGGAAGGGTGAGTAAAAAGATCCATAATAATCAATATAAGAATCAATAAATAAAATGGCGTCATTTTCATATTCAACATCATAATCATCAAGGAACATCAAAGGCCACAACATTATAAATTACACAAATTGTCACATAAATGCAACTGCAACAAGACTCATGCATGTGGTACCAATCATCACAACTTTATGGGCACTAGGCTATCAACCCTCCATAGATCCCCATCAATAGAATCGATTATATACAAGAACTGGAGCACATCAAAATACCTCACATCCGCACAATGGGACTGAAGCCATAGAAATCAAGGTCCTGAACCGAACTCCAAATGCATATGAATGCATGATGCACACGTCAATATTATCCTCATAATAAACTCATTAGGTGCATCATCATTCATCAAAGTCATCATAATAATCATGTCATCATATAATCATCAAAAACTCATGGAATCAACATCATAAATCATCACAATTACTCATGGGAATTCGTTATACAGTCATGTATTAATCACATAGGAATCACAACTATACTCGTAGTAATTCATAATACATTCATTTAATCACATAGAAATCACATTTACCCTCATGGTAATTCATCAGAAAAATCGCAGTATCAAAACATCAAGACATCACTGAACCAGAACATGATTCATTAATAGAACATATACACAATTGACTTCTCAAACATAATTAGATATAAAAATATTAGGAAACCAATTCCCTTATCTATACTATGTTATATCCCTGTTCATTAGTTTTCCAACACTTTGAACGGGGGCCAAAACAGACTTACGAATCAAATACGTCCAAAATGATTTCGACCGAAAACATGAACAGTCGTGACGGACAACATGCAATTTTCTGCGTTTTTCACCGTTGGAGGCCTTCCGGACCTCCGATTTCGATTTCGTAAAAACCCAAACTCTCTGAGAATCATAACCCATTCATAAATGTAATTATCTCAAGTAAATTTACAATTTTAACCCAATTAAACCATCTAATTATTATTTTAAGATTATGCCTACAATTTCCACAGTTTCCTTACAACTACTCCACAGTCATTAGAGTTCTCAATATCTAATTACCCTACAGGGTTGAAACCTCAACAACAGATTTGGGCCAGGAAGGCCTAATTTTTCTTATCTCAAATCAGCCTCAACCTATCAGACCATCAGTTCAAATCTCTATTAAAATTTCAACAATGGCTTTTGGCCACGAAGGCCTAATTTCCTTTACTCTCAAATCAGCCTCAAACCCTTTAAACTCTTAAATCAAATTTTAAATACATTGAATCAAATATTAAAAACCATGAAGGCAATACTCCCTAAACCTTAATTGTCGACTCTAAGCCTTCTCCTTGATTCTCTGAAACTTTTCGAAGATTTTGCCTCAAACCTCTTCCTCAGAACTCTGGCCTCTATTTCCTCCCTTTTCACGGTCTAACAAGAATGAATCGTAATTCCGTCAAAAATCTCTTTTTTTGTTAAACCTAACTTTGGGCCTATATATTGGGCTTTCCAACTTTACCCTCACTAATTCCTCCTCAATTGTCCATTTTGCCCTTAATTCACTTATATTTTTTTAAATTAATAATAATACCAATATATTCATATTATATACTATTATTTAAATAAATAACCCAAAACTCCATAATTCTCAATATTTCATACCAACCACCAAAAATCACCAAAAATACGAATATTCATATTTAAATAAATAAAATAAATATTCTATTAAATTTGAGGTGTTACAACTCTCCCCCACTTAAAAGAATTTTCGCCCTCGAAAATTACCTCAAGGAAACAAATTCGGATATGACTCCCTCATCTGATCCTTACGCTCCCAAGTCTGACTCTCTCCACCTGGTCCTCCCAAAACTACCTTTACCAAGGAAATCTCTTTACCTTGTAGTTATTTCACTTCTCGTTCATCAATCTGAACTGGAAATGCCTCAACGGTCAAATTATCTCCCATTTGTACATCATCCATCTGAATCACACGTGACAGATCTGGAATGTCCTTCCTCAACTGAGACACATGAAACACATCATGCAAATTCGCAAGCGCCAGCGGTAAAGCAATCCAACATGCTATTCCTCCCACGCTCCCGTTGTACCATTCTAATACGGACCAACAAAATTAGGTGTGAGCTTTCGAGACTTCAAAGATCGACCAACACCAGTTACCGGCGTAACTCTTAAAACACGTGATCTCCCTCTTGAAATTCAAGTGCTTTTCTCCTCTTATCATGGTAACTCTTCTGACGAATCTGCAAAACTTTCATCTTTTCTTGGATCCTCTTGATCTTTTTAGTCGTCTCTTGCGCAATCTCAAGTTCGAGTACAATACTCCCGCCTGACTCATACCTAAACAATGGAGTCTTACACTTACTTCCATACAAAACCTCATACGGTGTCATTCCAAAACTAGAATGATAACTGTGCTGTAGGTAAACTCAATTAACAAAAAAATGACTATCGTACGCTCCACGTTGATCCAACACATAAGCTCTCAACAAATCCTTTAAAGACTGGATAGTTTTTTCTGTCTGTCCATCTATCTGCAGATGATAGGCAGAACTCAATCTCAACATGGTACCCAAAACGTCTGCAAACTCTTCCAAAACCACGATGAAGATCTCGAATCTCTATCAGACATAATACTTGAAGGAATACCATGCAGTTTCACAATCTCATCAATATACAATTCGACTAGCTTCCGTAACAAATACTTGATCCTCGTCGGTATAAAATGAGTTGATCTAGTCAATATATCCACAATCATACAAATTGAATCATATCCCTTCAAAGTCTTTGGTAGACCTGTCATAAAATCCATAGAAATGCTATCCCATTTCCACTCTGGAATATTTAACGGTTGCATCAAACTCAACGGTCTTTGATGTTTAATCTTCGACTTTTGACCAGTCAAACAAGCATACTCAAACTCTGTAATTTCTTCCTTCATCCCTTGCCACCAAAATAATTTCCTCAAATCATGGTACATCTTCGTAACACCGGGATGGATACTCAATCTACTTTGATGTCCTTCCTCAAGACTACTCTTTTTCAACTCAACAATATCTGGAACACAAACTCTATCACGACATCTCATGATACCATTTTCATTAATCTGAAAATCAGCTCTTCGACTTTGATCCATCAAATTTAACCGATCTACCAACACAAATCAGATTTCTGACCTCCTCGAATCTCATCAAGAATAACACTAGTAAGCCTCAACATACCAATCTTAACTCCATAAGAAGTCTCTTCATAAACTAAACTTATATCATGAAATTGCTCAATCAGTTCTAACTCGCTTACCATTATAATCGGTATATGCACAGATTTCCAAATCAATACATCAGCTACCACATTTGCTTTACCCGAATGGTAATTCAAACCAAAACCATAATCCTTCAGAAGTCTCAATCATCTCCTCTTCCTCACATTCAATTCTTTCTGATCAAAGAAATACTTCAAACTCTTATGATTACTAAACACCTCAAATCTCGAACCAAACAAATAATGCCTTTAAAGCTTCGACACAAACACAACAACAACTAACTCTAAATCCTGCGTCAGATAATTCCTCTTATGCACTTTAAGTTATCTTGAAGCATAAGCTAAAACTTATTGATGTTGTATTAACACACCTCCCAATCCCATTAACGAAGCATCACAATATACAACAATTGTTCTGCTGGATTCGGCAAAATCCAAAACATGAGTTGATGTCAGCCTCCTCAAAAGCTCTTAAAACTTTCTTCACACTTTGCATCCAAAACAAAAGCCTGAATCTTCCTAGTCTACTGTGTCAATGGTAAAGATAACTTGGAAAAATACTTCAATGAATTGCCAATAATAACTTGTCAATCCAAGAAAACTTCTAATCTCAAAAACAGGTTTTGGAGCTTCCCACTGCGATACAACTTCAACCTTCGACATGTCAGCCGCAATAACTCTACTCGAGACCACATGACCAAGGAAACTCACTTCCTTCAACCAAAACTCACACTTTGACAGTTTTACATACAACTGCTTCTCTTTCAATGCTGATGACACAATTTTCAGATGCTTAGCATGATCCTCTTTACTCTTTCAATATATCAAAATATCATCAATGATCACAACCACAAACTTGTCCAAATAAGGGTAGAAAATCTTGTTCATATACTCTATAAATACACAGGGTGCATTAGTCACACTAAATGGTATCACGAAATGCTCATAATGTCCATACCTTGTTTTAAAAGTAGTCTTCTGAATATCTTCAGCCTTCACACGAATCTGATGATACCCAAATCTCAAACTTGTCTTATTGGACACACTTGCAACAACCAACTGGTCCATCAAATCATCATTTCTTGGAAGTGGATACTTATTCTTGATAGTCACCTTGTTCAGTTGTCTATAATTCACACACTGCCTCACAAAACCTCATTTCTTCTTAACTAACCAAATTGGTGCACCCCATGGTGACACACTTGGACAAAAGAACCTCTCCTCAAGCAGATCTTCAAGTTAATTCTTCAACTTCTTCGATTCTGGTGTGGACATACGATATGGAGCCATCACTACCAAACTAGTCCAAGGAACTAGGTCAACTGTAAACTCCATTTCACGTCCGATGGTAAATCACTTATCTCATCAGGAAAATTTTCTGGATAATCACGATTAATTGGCACACCATCAACTTCCCCACTTTATTAACACTCAAAGTTTCCATCTAAATAAACATCTCAGCACCATCCTACGCTGACTCACCAAAACAATCTGTAAGCACTTAGCTTAACTCAAAGTAATTCACTGCACACGCCATCTAAGCTTGAAATACATGTGTATTCCATCCAACATGACTTTGTCTACTATCAACAAGAGATTAAGGGTGTTCAGTTCCTCAATTTGTCAATAGACAGTCAAAAATCATGACGGGGCATAAACCATCTTTACCAAACTATAAGAGCGTTCATCGATACACTGAGCCACCACTCCACAATTGAAGCATCCTGGAGAAGTACAAGCTTCTCCCTCACTTGTTTCATTCCTATTCTGCAGACAAAGGTTAAAAAACAAACGTGTGCCAACAGTGTTTTCACACGCATGTCGCATACTAGGGACTAAATAACATTAGATAACTTGGTCGGACGGACCGACCAGGCTCTGATACCACTAATGTAACACCCTTTTTTACCCCACAAATATTATGCCAAAATATTCACATTCATGAGAGTAAAATTTTAAACACCATAAAAATCACCTCAAAGGGCGTATATTTCTCAATAAGTTTAAATCAAGGACAATGCTCCGTTAGCAACAGGTTTTTCTCAAAATTAATCAAAAGTGCTCAATAAAATAGCTTGACTCAAAGACCCCAACCCGATGTTACACTATCAGAGTAAGACCCTCTAAGTCAACCACAATGGCCAACGATCGAAATCATTAAAAATCCTCGATGGCATCCACGACTAAAACGGGTCATCTGCATGTTACCCACGTGGAGGCAACATTCAAACAGGCAGGGTGAGTAAAACGATTCATAATAATCAATATAAGAATCGATATATAAAATGGCGTAATTTTCATATTCAACATTATAATCATCAAGGAACATCAAAGGCCACAATATTATAAATTACACCAATTGTCACATAAATGCAAATGCAACAAGACTCATGCATGTGGTACCAATCATCACAACTTAATGGGTATTGGGCCATCAACCCTCCATAGATCCCCATCAATAGGAGCAATTATATACAAGAACTGGAGTACATCAAAATACCTCACATCCGCACAATGGGACTGTAGTCAAAGAAATCAAGGTCCTGAACCGAAGTCCGGATGCATATGAATGCATGATGCACACATCAATATCATCCTCATAATAAAATCATTAGGTGCATCATCATTAATCAAAGTCATCATAATAATCATGTCATCATATAATTATCAAAAACGCATGGAATCAACATCATAAATCATCACAATTACTCATGGGCATTCGTTATACAGTCATGTATTAATCACATAGGAATCACAACTATACTCATAGTAATTCATCATACATTCATTTATTCACATAGAAATCACAGTTACCCTCATGGTAATTCATCAGAAAAATCACAGCATCAAAACATCAAGACATCACTGAATCAGAACATGATTCATTAATAGAACATATACACAATTGACTTCTCAAACATAATTAGATATAAAAATATTGGGAAACCAATTCCCTTATCTATACTATGCTATATCCCTGTTCATTAGTTTTCCAACACTTTGAACGGGGGCCAAAACGGACTTACGAATCAAAAGTTACATCCAAAATGATTTCGACCGAAAACATGAACAGTCGTGACGGACAGCATGCAATTTTCTGCGTTTTTCACTGTTAGAGGCCTTCCGGACCTCCGATTTCGATTCAGTAAAAACCCAAACTCTCAGAAAATTATAACTCATTTAATATTGTAGTTATCTCAAGTAAATTTACAATTTTAACACAATTAAATCATCTAATCGTTGTTTTAAGATTATGCCTACAATTCCCACAGTTTCCTTACAACTACTCCACAGTCATTAGAGTTCTCACTATCTAAATACCCTACAGGGTCGAAATCTCAACAACAGATTTTGACCATGAAGGCCTATTTTACCTTATCTCAAATCAACCTCAACCTATCAAACCATCGGGTTAAATCTCTATATGCTTAAAATTTCAACAATGGCTTTTGGCTACGAAAGCCTAATTTCCTTTACTCACAAATCAGCCTCAAACCCTTTAAACCCTTAAATCAACTTTTAAATACACTGAATTACATATTGAAAATCATGAAGGCAATACTCTTCATACCTTAATTGACGACTCTAAGCATTCTCCTTGATTCTCATAAACCTTTCGAAGTTTTTACCTCAAACCTCTTCCTCATAGCTCTGACATCTATTTTCTCCCTTTTCACGGTCTAACAAGAATGAATCCTAATTCCTTCAAAAGTCCCATTTTTTATTAAACATAACTTTGGGCCTATAAATTGGGCTTTCCAACTTTACCCTCACTAATTCCTCCTCAAATGTCCATTTTGCCCTTAATTCACTTATATTTGTTTAAATTAATAATGAAACCAATATATTCATATTATATACTATTATTTAAATAAATAACTCAAAACTCCATAATTCTCAATATTTCATACCAACTGTAACACCCCAAATTTAATTGGAATATTTTAATTAATTTATTTAATTGAGAATATTCGTATTTTGGTGGTTTTCGATGGTTTTGGGGATTATTAGGAATTATGCATTTTTGTAGTATTTATTTAATTAATAGTATACAATATGGAAATATTAGTATTATTATTTGTTAAAATAAATGTAAGTGAAATAAGGGTAATTTGGATATTAAGAGGAGTTAGTAAGGGTGTTATGGAAAAAGCCCAATTGTGTGGCCCAAGACTAGGTTTGACAAAAAGGTAATTCTGAAAGGAATTAGGGTTCATTTTGTTAACCGTGAAAAGTATTGAGGCTAGAGCTCTGAGGAGGAAGATTGGAGGCAAAAGCTTCGAAAGGTTCCCTGAAAGATTTGAGAAGGCTTTGATCGACAATTAAGGTATGGGGAGTATAGCCTTTCATGATTTTCCATGTGTACCTTTCAATGTATTTATGGATGATTTAAGGTTTAAGGAATTTTGGGTTTGATTGAGGGAAAAGGGGAAATTGATAGTGAGGACCCTGATGGTTGTGGTGTAGTGGTAATTATTCCTGACTGTTAGAGCATATATATGAGAAATAATGATCTTTGGCCTTTGTGGCCTAAACCTATTAGAGTGAATCTAACCGTGGAATCTGTTGGGAAAAGGGAAAGGTAGGCCTTCGTGGCCAAAACCTTGAATTGTTATATGTCTGACTCTTAAGGGATAGAAATATTTGGTAGTGAGTAACTCTAATGCCTTAAGGTGTAATTGAAGGAAAAATTGTGATTTAGGGCGTGAATATGTTACGGGATTGGCTTAGTAAATCGTAGGTTTTGTGCATTTATCGTTGTAAGACTTTAGGGATGTTTTGGGGGAATTGAGGAAGTGAATCGTGTGGACATTTGGGTGGATGTAAGTTTTTGTGCATAGCAGAATTTGCTGTCATCACACTGTTCACCTAGCGAACAATGTTGTTCCCAAACTCTCCTAGCGAAGAATCCTTCACACAGCGAAGAAACTCGCCCTAGACTCACCTAGCAAACATGCCAACGAACGTAGCAGAGTTTCGCGTATGTTGATCGTGTGCAGCAATGCTTTGATGTTTGATTCTATGATTTATGCGATGAATTAGCATGAGTGGGACTGTGAAGTTTATGTGATTAATAGGCGATAGTATGAGGATTACTGCGAGTATAATTATGAATGAATATGTGATAATATGATGAATTAATATGAGTATGACTGTGAGCGCTATGTGATTTGTATATGATTATATGATGATTTCTATGATGTATGATGATGATTATTATGATGAATTATGATGACATGATGTATGATGATGATTATTATGATGAGCTATGATGACATGATGTATGAAGATGATTATTATAATGAGCTATGATTACATGATGTATGAAGATGATTATTATGATGAATTATGATGACATGACGTATAATGATGATTATGATGATGAGCTATGACGTTTGATGATGATGAATACGATGAATGATGATGCACCTATGATGTTATTATGAGGATGATTTGTGACGTGTGCATCATGCTTTCATGTGCATTCGGACTTCGGTTCAAGACCTCGATTACTTTGGCTTCAATCCCATTATGCGGATGTGAAGTGTTTTGATGTGCACCAGTTCTCAAGTAGAATCGATCCTATTGATGGGGATCTATGGAGGGTTGATGGCCCAGTGTCCATCGCGCTATGATGATTGGTACCACATGTATTGAGTCTTGTTGCATTTGCATTTATGAGATGATTGTGAGTAAATTATGATGTTTTGGCCTTTGATGTCCTTTAAGGAATATGATTGTGTTGAATATGAAAATGACGCCATTTATATGTTGATTTCATACATTGATTATTATGAATTGTTTTACTCACCCTGTCTGTTTGAATGTTACCTCCATGTGGGTAACGTGCAGATGACCAAGTTTAGCTGTGGACGTCGTTGAGGACTTTTAAAGTTTTGAGTTGTTAGCCTTTGGTTAACTTAGAGGGTCTTGCTCTGATAGTGTAACATCGGGTTGGGGTCTATGTTTATTTTGAGTTATTTTGATTATCTTTCCGTATAAGGAAAACTTTGGATAATGCCTTTTGAGTTTCGCTGCCTTTGAGCAATTTTTGATATCTTTTGGGAAAACCTGTTGTACACGGAGCATTGACTTATTTTGAGCTATTGAGAAATGTACACCCGTTGAGGTGATTTTTATTGAGTTAAATATTTTACCCTGATTTATGTGAAAAATGTGCCTTTTAATTGTGGGTAGAAAAAGGTGTTACATTAGTGGTATCAGAGCAGGTCGGTCCGTCCGGTCAAGTTTTCTAACGTTGTTTGTTCCCTTATATGTGACATATGTGTGAAAACACTGTCGGTACACATTTGTTTTCTAACCTTTGTCTGTAGAGTGGGAATGAATCAAGTGGGGGAGAATCTTGTGCTCTTCCAGGATGCTGCAAGTGTGGAGTGGTGACTCAGTGTGTCGATGAATGCTCTTATAGTTTCGTAAAGATGGTTTATACCCCATTATGATTTTCGGCTGTCTATTGACAACTTAAGGAACTGGTCACCCTTAATCTCTTGTTGATAGTGGACGGAGTCACGTTGGATGGGATAGATGTGTCTTGCCAGCTTAGATGGCGGGTGTAGTGAATTGTTTTGGGTTAAGCTAAATGCTTACAAATTGTTTTGATAAGTCGGTGCAGGATGGTGCTGAGATATTTATTTTTATGGAAACTTTGAGTGTTAATGAAAGTGGAGAAATTGGTGGTGTGCCAATTATTTAGGGTTATCCAAAAAAAATTTCTGATGAGATAAGTGATTTACTGCCGGATCGTGAAGTGGAGTTTACGATCGACTTAGTTCCTGGAACTAGTCCGATATTGATGGCTCCATATTGTATGCCTGCATTGGGTTTGAAAGAGTTGAAGAGGAAACTTGAAGATTTGCTTGAGAAAGTATTCATTCGTTCAAGTGTGTCACCGTGGGGTGCACCACTTTTGTTGATTATGAAGGAAGAAGGTTCTGTGAGGCATTTGGTGGATTATAGATAAGTGAACAAGGTGACTATCGAGAATAAGTGTTCACTTCCAAGGATTGATGATTTGATGGATCAGTTGGTTGTTGCAAGTGTGTCCAGTAAGATAGATTTGAGAACTGGGTATCATCAGATTCGTGTGAAGGCTAAAGATATTCAGGAGACTGCTTTTAAAACAAGGTATGGGCATTATGAGTATTTCATGATGCCATTTGGTGTGACTAATGCACCATGTGGGTTTGTGGAGTATATGAACAGGATTTTTCATACTTATTTGGGCAAGTTTATGGTTGATATGACGAAGGTTGAAGCTGTATAGCAATGGGAAGCTCCAAAAATCTGTATTTGAGATTAGAAGTTTTCTTGGATTGGCAGATTGTTATTGGAATTCATTGAAGGATTTTTCCAAGTTATCCTTGCCATTGACGCAGTGGACTAGGAAGGTTCAAGCTTTTGTTTTGGGATGTAAAGTGTGAAGAAAAGTTGCAAGAGCTTTTGAGAAGACTAACAACAACTCAGGATTGATTTTTCCGAATCCGACAGAACCATTATGGTATATTGTGATGCTTCGTTGATGGGATTGGGAGGTGTGTTAATGCAACATCAGCAAGTTTAGCATATGCTTTAAGGTAACTTAAGTGCGTAAGAGGAATTATCTGACGCATGATTTAGAGTTGGTTGTTGTTGTGGGTGTGTTGAAGCTTTGGAAGCTTTGTTTGGTTCGAGAATTGAGATGTGTAGTAACTGTAAGAGTCCGAAGTATTTCTTTGATCAAAATGAGTTGAATATGAGGAAGAAAAGATGATTGGGACTTCTGAAGGATTATGGTTTTGGGTTGAATTATCATTCGAATAAAGAAAACGTGGTAGTTGATATGTTGATTTGGAAATCTTTGCATATACCGATGATGATGGTAAAATAGTTAGAACTGATTGAGTAATTTTGTAATATGAGTTTGGTTTGTGAAGAGGCTTCTTATGGATTTAAGCTTTGTATGTTGAGGCGTACTAGTGGTATTCTTAATGAGATTCGAGGAGGTCAAAAATCTGATTTGGGTTGGTAGATCGGTTGAATTTGATGAATCAAAGTCGAAGGACTGATTTTCGGATTAATGGAAATGGTATTGTGAGATGTCGTGATAGAATTGTGTTCCATATATTGTTGAGTTGAAGAAGAGTATTCTTGAAGAAGGGCATTGAAGTGGATTGAGTATCCATGCCAGTGCTATAAAGAGGTACCAGAATTTGAGGAGGTTGCCAGGGATGAAGAAAGAAGTGGTTAGTCAAAGATTGAGCATCAAAGACCGTTGGGCCTGATGCAACCGTTGAATATTTCAGAGTGGAAATGGGATAGTATTTCCATGGATTTTGTGTCGGTTTTACCAAAGAATTTGAAGGGATATGATTCAATTTGGGTGATTATGGATAGATTGACTAGATCAGCTCACTTCTTACCAATGAGGATTAATCATTCTATGTTGAAGCTAGCTGAGATGTATATTGAGGAAGTTGTGAAGTTATATGAGACACCGTCGAGTATTGTGACTGATAGAGATCTGAGATTTACATCAAGATTTTGGGAGAGTTTGTAGATGCTTTGGGTACCATATGGGGTTGAATTCTGCCTATCATCCGCAGACGGATGGACAGGCAGAGAGAACTATCCAGTCTTTAAAGGGTTTGCTGAGAGCTTGTGTGTTGGATCAAGGTGGATCGCGGGATAGTCATTTGTCGTTGGTTGAGTTTATCTACAATAACAGTTACTATTCTAGTATTAGAATGGCACCGTATGAGGATTTGCATGGTATAAGGTGTAGGACTCCTTTGTGTTTATATGAGTCAGGCGAGAGTGTCGTACTCGTACCGGAGATTGTGCAAGAGACGACTGAGAAGATCAAGAGGATCCAAGAAAAGATGAAAGTTTCGCAGAGTCGTCAGAAGAGTTACCATGATAAGAGGAGGAAAGTACTTGAATTTAAAGAGGGAGGTTATGTAACATCCTAATTTTCCATACACTAAATAATATATCTAATTAGATTTGATATTTTAGCAATGCTAGTTATTAAAAACTAAATGTTGAAACTAACACTTATAATAATTAATTTATCAATTAATTACCTTTTATATGTATTCTTCAATTTGAATATCATCGTTTCATTTTACAAACTGAACTTTGAAATTTAAATTAATACTTAAAACACTTAACTTTAAGTTAATTAATTATTCATATTATTATTATTATCATTATTATTGTTGTTGTTGTTTTGTTATTATTATTAATTGATTTTATTTGAATATTATCATTTTATTCTACCAACTAATTAGTAAATAAAATAATCTTAAGTCAATAAATATATCAAATAACTATCCTTGTTACCATTTATTATTATTATTATTAATATTATAAAAGAAATATATATCTCATTTTCTATTAATATCCTACATGATATTATGTCATGAAATCAAGCTCCCATACCTTTGTCATAAATTATTTTCACAAAGTCATACTAGAACACCTAAAAGGACTATTGATGTAAGATTAGTCAGTATTTGATAAAGACATTTACTAGCAAGAGTTGAAAAGTTGGAAGGTATGGGCAAAAGAAGATAAATCTATGTTATTTTAATATTTTACCACTAGTATAAATAGGGGTCTTTTTCACCCCATTTTCATTCACTCATTCACAAATCATCTTTCTTACTTCTTTACTTCTTTCCTTCTCTAATTTCTTCATATAGCAATATTAGTTTTAGTTATCGAAGTTCCCACGATATCGGTTCGTAACTTTTAGAGTATTTTGTGGTAAAAGTTCTTCTAAAATTTCCAAGGAGTTTTATACGTCAAAGTTCTGCCCAAATTATTTCCATAAGTAATCGGTTCTTGGCAAAGATCGGAGACAATGCTCGTGGACTTTCAACAACACTCAACAAGAGGTGGGGGCAAGATTTTGTATACGTTGGGACGGTTAGCGTAAAATAACTTAATATATATATATATATATATATATATATATATATATATATATATATATATATATATATATATATATATATATATATATATATATATATATATATATATATATATATATATATATATATATATATATATATATATATATATATATATATATATATATATATATATATATATATATATATATATATATATATATATATATATATATATATATATATATATATATATATATATATATATATATATATATATATATATATATATATATATATATATATATATATATGTGTGTGTGTGTGTGTGTGTAGTGGTGACCTAAGCCCTACTAGCGATAACTAAGTAAGGAGGGCCTATTCTCAAATAATGATTTTCACGAATCATTAGGCGAGGTTACGTCGGCCTTAATTATTTATCATAGGAATAATCTGTGACAATTTGAGATTGTATTGTGCTTGCATTATTTGATTGATTTTATAATTGTTTATTTTATTTATACTTGAATGATTGTGATTGATAGACTAAGGAAATAATCGGTTAATGAGAGAACAACATTTCTAGATATTAAGAAATTGATCCCCAATAACTAAAGGAAAGTTGGATACATTGAGTAGTTGTATTTGGTTGGGTTCTGGCTAAGGAAAGGCTTGGTCGACTATGTCCTTTACAGTCCACCTCTCTTACCTGGGAAGTTAACCATACAATTATTCATTGTACAAACTGAACTGATAATGTAAGGATAAAGATCATGCCAAAAAGAAATGTGGCAAGACATTTGATGGATTTGGTACTCAACCTAAGTATCTAGATAATAAGTATAACTTGAAAAGTTGATACGATAATTCCCCATTATTAACTTAATACTTATGGTTGAGAGTTGCCACAAGATGATTGAGTGATCATATAGACTTGCATTGAGGAATGTGTAAGTCCACTGCCGTGCGGTATGGGACGCACGAGGTTGATCAGTCGCCTACAATCCCGACGGGGATTATTATCTATGCATGCTAGGCAAGACAAGGTTCTTGGCCTGAATTCTCAAGGACGAACGACTTATAACACCTAGACTCCATGTGAAGTTAGGTGGCGTAGCTCTTGGTAATTGGGAGTACGTTGGTGGCATGTGGTCTTGTGATATCTTATCTTGGTAAATGGGATAGATATCATTGACAGCGTTTAGTGGCCTGAGTCAGCATATAGTTCAGGGATGCATTAGAATAAATAAAGTATATGTAATTATGAGTGTAAGATACGCTTGTTTAAATTAATGTGGTTGCCATATATATTATTATTTTACACATCCATTCCCACTTTTAAACTTGTACATAAATCTTAGCCCTGTGTCATTTTTGTTTTGCATTTTGGATCAATTTATGACGATCAGACGATGAGCTCGAATCTTGCTTACTTCCCGACAGTTCAGAAGGAAAGGATATGAAGTGACGTGGAGATGGGTTACTATAACATCTATATTGGGAGTTGTTAGCGTTTTGTCAAATGCTGATTATATCCCTACTACTACAGTCAGTATAAGTGTCAGTCTTGTTGGACTTAGGAGGTCCCTTTTGGTATGCTTTCTTTTGGTTTCCTTTCTGTACTTTTATTTTAAGTTTTATCTATGTGGCAAGGCCACTGGTCTTAATGGTGTCAAACTCTTTAAAATATATTTGAAGCATATGTATGTGAAGCAATATGTTTTTAATTAATTAAGTATTGTCATTTAAAAGTTTCAAAAAATTTTGTATTTTATTAAAGGTTTCATTAGAATTCCACTAATGGGACATAGGCTGTCTCAGGTTATGTGTTTTGAGAGTTACGTCGGTAACTAGTGTTGGTCAAGCTTTGAAGTCTCGGAAGCTCACACCGTGTTTTATTGGTCTCTATCAGAGTGGCGCAGCGGAAGCGTGGGAGAAGTAGCATGTTAGACTATTCTACCACTATCACTTATGAATTTGCATGATGTGTTTCATGTGTCTCCGTTGAGGAATTACATTCCAGATCTGTCGCATGTGATTCAGATGTATGATGTATAAGTGATAGATGATTTGACTGTTGAGGCTTTGCTAGTTCGGATTGATGAACGAGAAGCAACTTTAAGGTAAAGAAGATTGCCTCGGTAAAGGTAGTTTTGGGAGGACCGACTGGAGAAAGTTGGACTTGGGGGAGTGAGAATCCGATGAGGGATTCGTATCCGACTCTGTTTCCTTGAGGTAATTTTCGAGGGCGAAAATTCTTTTAAGTGGGGGAGAGTTGTAACACCCCAAATTTAATTGGAATATTTTAATTAATTTATTTAATTGAGAATATTCGTATTTTGGTGGTTTTCGATGGTTTTGTGGATTATTGGGAATTATGATTTTTTGGAGTATTTATTTAAGTAATAGTATACAATATGGAAATAATAGTGTTGTTGCGGTTAGAATATGATATCAAATTATTAATTAATTTGAATCGCATCTTTAGTTCACAACCGCTCTTTGATTTATCCGAATGAAAAGGTCAAAAGAGGAAAACCTAATTTTGCATCGTAAAGACAATGCGGGGAGAGGTCTAGGTAAGGGGTTGGTTAAGCTCAGGGAAGGTACTAGCACCCTAAACTTCTATAGTACTCTACAGAAACCTTTTGTTTATTGTATGTTTTTTAAATATTTTATTATCTGTTTTAATATACATTGAGCTAAGGGATAGAGTGACCTAAAGACATAAGGGTTAGTCCTAAGTTTACTCGGCAAGACGTCGCATCTTGTGCCTACATATCCTGACGGGAATGGAATCAGAATAATTGTAGTTCCCCTCAAAAGGGAGGTTAGAAACTTCTTGATTATGGTCAAGGTTTCAATGGGGAATAAGCATATCTTAAGGACATGCTTACGTGGAGTCTTAGAACTCCTATTTCTACGTTGAACTTGTTATTGAAATTAGGGTTAAATTAGGGATTCCACGGCAGGAAACCCTAAACAGAGTACGGCGACTCTTTGACCTAAAGCTAGGGTAAAGGGCAATTTTGTCCACGGCGGGACACCTACGCTAATTAGGGTTTTGAAATGGTTAAAACTAGGGTTATTGACTCGGCGGTCAAACTGTTAATCCCAATTCCTTCGGAAGGATAAATGACGGTAAAAACATGCAAGCGACAAAATTATTACATGGCAGGCATAAAAAAATATGAAAATAAAGCAAGCAGTAAATGAAAGCATCGCGACCACTCGCGTAAATTACAAATTCCCAAAACAAATGCGAAAATAAAATAAATCGCGACCATGGCCTCGCGTAAATCACATCCATGGAACCAAAATAACTTGAAATAAATATGAATTGAAATCTATGTATAATCTGAAGAGAGAAACAGAGAATATTAGTGAAAAGTTAGACAGAAATTCATGGCAAATAATAAAACAGTTAATGTTGAAAGAAAGACAAAAATGTAATTTGGAATTTTTATTATTTTATTAGTTATGAAAAGGGATTTTAGATTTAATTTAAAAGAAAATTTTAGCTAAAAAAAGTTTCAGTTTAATTTTAAAAGATTTTAATTTTTAATCTTTAAAACTTAATTTTAACATAAAAAGAAAAAAAATAATTTTAATATTTAAAAAAAAAAGGTTTTTTAACTTTTAAATGCTAAACAAGATTTTTTAATAAAAAATGCCCTTCACCTTTAATGCAAAAAGTGAATTTCAATTCTTAATGCCAAAAATGAATTTTAATTTTTAATGCAAAAACGAATTTTTATTTTTAATGCAAACAGTGAATTTAATTAAAAAAATTTATACAAAAAATTGACTCTCACTTTTTTTCAATTCAAAAAGGTGACTTAATTTTTGATATGAAAGCAATTAATTATATTCTAATATTAAAAAATAAAGTCTTAATGTTGATGTTTTTTAAAAAAAATATTTTTAATACATCAAAAACGTTTTAATTTTAATATCTAATCATTATTCAAATGGAAATGGAGTTGAAACGTTCCAGCTTTGCATTAAGTTACATTAACCCACCATTATCACTGTTATTATTACCATTAAATCCTAAAAATAATAAAAACTTAATATAGAAAAAGAAGACGAAAAAATGGAACATGGAGATTTGTTAACTTATTATAAAAATTGGACTAGAGCTAAATAAAACATTTCTATTAACTAATACAATATTAATTAATTAAAAAAAGTAATCTTAAATAACTAAAACTCTACGTTTTCTAATTAACACAAATATATTAACTAATTAACCAACAGTCATATTAACTAGCTAAAATATGTTAATTAATTAATTATTAAACGTGATGATTAAAGTTATGTGGTGAAATGATAACACAAATAAAATAACCGAGCATACACAAAGTGAAACAACATAGGGACGTCTTTGCCTTCTTCTCTCCTGCGAGACGCCGGCGGCCATTAAAGCTCAATGAGAACTTTTCTTCGTCTGTTTCTATTCTTGCATGTACCTGAAATGTAAACCCATAAATGAAAACCATGATTTCAAATGAGTTTTTTTTTTTTTACCTTTTTACTTTCGAATCCGCCGGTGGTAGTGACGGTTGGAAAAGTCCACGGCCGCCGCGATTTTCGGTGACGAAATGTTGAACTCCTCTGGGGCTTGTTGGTTTGATTCACGGTTCACGACTTCGAAAGGTGATGATGAAACCGAACAGGGCTTCTGAACCTCCTTGGCGCCGTCGTTTTCGATTGTGAAATCCCTTCTTAGATGGCCGTCGTTTTTACGTTTTTGGTTTTTTGGTAGGGTTCTGCTTTTATCAAATGCAACTCATGTTTATATAGGTAACAAACTAGGGTTAACTCTAACCTAATGCCTATTTTAAAACCCAACTTAAATAATTAGTCAAAACTAAAAAACAAACTTAAAAGAATAAAATCTTTTCTAATATTTTTAATTTTATGATTTTTGGATGTTTTTATGAATAATATGGAAAAAAAGTGAAAAAATAATATTTTTTTAAAAAATAATTTAAATAAAATACGAAAATAATAATTAAATAATTAAAAAAAACTATTTTTGTTATTTTTTTATGAAAATAGAAAACTTAGAATAAAAATAAAAGAAAAACAAAAAGTGAAGAAGGTGGGATTCAAACTCTCGACCTCTCACACTCACAACTACTTACACACGGTCTCTTGCCAATTGTGCCATTTTATTCATTCGAAATAAAGTGGCACTAGAAACTATGTAAAGGTAGGACAAATTTGGGGTGCAACAGATGCCCCTATTTAAATAGCTTCACCGGATGATTTGAGCAGCGGAGACTCGAGAAATCGCGGTGAAAGGGATTTAAATACAGATAACCGAAAATTTGGCCCCTAGATGCAGTGATATGCAATGATATGGACAAAATAACACGAACTATAATGCTGACAATGCCATGAATCTAATATGATGCGTATGATGGAATGATGAATGCAAGGGTGCAGACGACACGACGTCATAGGGGACAGCGCAACGAAGAATTGCACTGGGGAAGAAGACACGCGGTGGTGACAAGGTAACATAGGATCCACACGGCGGCAGGACCAGGTAAACGACAGGCGCTAGAGTTTTCGGGACATTCCTTTAAACGAAGAGATCAAGCGGGATCTTCAGGAATCACCGGAAAACATATAGGGAGAGACAAACATCAGAACATTTCGGAAGAACATCGAAAAGGAGACACGTCGTATCTGGAAGAACGTCAGATAGACATGACACGAAATAGTCGATGGGTGCCAAGTAAACTGGACTTTGTCCACAAGGTAAGACGCGGATAAAACACGACCTCGGGGAGAAAAAAAAGCAAATGGGGATAAAACACCAATGCTGCCAAGTAACTAAATTCGTCCACAAGGTAAGACGCAGATAAAACACGACCTCGGGGAGAAAAATGTAAATGGGGATAAAGCACCCATGATGCCAAGTAAATAAATTCGTCCACAAGGTAAGACGCGGGTAAAACACGACCTCGGGGAGAAAAAGAAAATGGGGATAAAACACCCATGATGCCAGGTAAATTGGACTTCGTCCACGAGGTAATACGCGGGTAAAACACGACCTCGGGAGAAGAAGCAAATGGGGACAAAACGCCCATGATGCCAGGTAAATTGGACTTCGTCCACGAGGTAATACGCGGGTAAAACACGACCTCGGGAGAATAAGCAAATGGGGATAAAACACCCATGATGCCAGGTAAATTGGACTTCGTCCACGAGGTAATACGCGGGTAAAACACGACCTCGGGAGAAAAAGCAAATGGGGATAAAACACCCATGATATGCACATGTGTATAAATCATGCTATGATAGATGATCAAATGACAATGCAGATGTCGACGACAAGGCTCGACTCTGTTGGTAAGATGACAAGACTGGAAAACTGATTCCTCAACCCGGAGATCACTGCCACTTGCTAAATTGTAATCAGGTTGATGGTCCTTGTAGGAAGGATGGAAAGCCGCTTAGAGATCTTTCAAGTAAATTGCCCCAGATTAAATTGTCCATTACAAATGAACTGATAATTGCTTCAACTTGTCTGATTCTGAAAATGACTGTTTTACTGTACCTTCGGAAGGTTTGCCCCAGTCCGAGTCTTGAAAATCTCATGGATAAACCAGATCTGAGACGACTTTGCCCCTGATAGGATTACTTGACCAAGTTTCTCGATTGTTTGAAATTTCCTTAGAGGAAAGCCAGTTTGCAAACAAAAATATTCATACAAACATGGTAATGCAAAGTTCATGCAACTTTTGAAATCAAAATTATTTTTGAAAGATGAAAAATAAATGAGTCATCGATTAGAACGCGGCGGTCCAGGACGCTCAAAGTTTAATACAGGTATACGGCCAAAATAAATGATTCACAAAGATCTTTAGGAGTCAGCTTACACAACCTTGCTGTAGCATGCTTTCAAAATGTCCTTGTTTCAATTAGGTCTTTTGAGGGTTGTAACGTGGCCTGGTTCACGGTTTATGAAACAAAGTATAAAGGCTCAAAATTTGTTTGTTCCCACCCAATCTACGTGATAATCTTCAGTCCTACGCTCAGTTAACTCATATTATGCATTCAGGTTCCTATAGGTTAGGAATTGCACTTATGGTAGTAATGATGGTTCGAAAGTCAAAGGACTCTTGAGATGGCCGTCACTACTTTCCTATAACATTTGGTTGTTTTGACATTTAGGATTTTTAGGGTAAGGATTTAAAACTCCTCTCTGCATTATCCCTAAATTTTGCCTGAGCTGTTTCTTGTGAAGATTACAGTCAGCGGGATGCCCCAGTTTTGCCTAATAGGGAAGCGTTCATAGGCAATACACTTTTGTTTTAAACTTTGAGCGTATTGAACCATCGTGTTCTGACTGACGACTCATGTATTTTCCATTTTTCAAAAAAAACAACTTTGACTTCAAAAGTCGCATGAACTTTGCATTACCATGTTTGTATGAATATACTTTGTTTGCAAACTGGATTTCCTCTAAGGAATTTTCAAACAATCAAGAAACTTGGTCAAGTGATCTTATCAGGGGCAAGTTCCTTTTACATCTCGTCTGAGAATCAGTTCAAGATTTGTTCAGGGCAAGATCTTCTCAGATTTGGTTTATCAAGACTCATACTGGGGCAAGCCTTATGAGGGTATAGTAAAACAATCATTTTACGAGAAACAATTATCAGTTCATCCAATCTGGGGTAGTTTATTTGAAGAATCCCCGAGTAGCTTTTCATCCTTCCTACAGGGACTATCAGCGTGATACAGTTTAACAGAATGACAATGATGTATGGGTTGAGGAATCAGTCTTCCAGTTTTGTCATCTCACCAACAGAGTCGAGCCTTGTCATCGACATCTGCATTTGCATGTGATCATATATCATAGCATAATTCTTATACATGTGCATATCATGGGTGTTTTATCCCCATTTGCTTTTTCTCTCGAGGTCGTGTTTTACCCGCGTCTTACCTCGTGGACGAAGTCCAATTTACCTGGCATCATGGGTGTTTTATCCCCATTTGCTTCTTCTCCCGAGGTCGTGTTTTACCCGCGTATTACCTCGTGGACGAAGTCCAATTTACTTGGCATCATGGGTGTTTTATCCCCATTTACTTTTTCTCCCGAGGTCGTGTTTTACCCGCGTCTTACCTTGTGGACGAATTTATTTGCTTGGCATCATGGGTGTTTTATCCCCATTTGCATTTTCTCCCCGAGGTCGTGTTTTACCCGCGTATTACCTCGTGGACGAATTTATTTACTTGGCATCATGGGTGCTTTATCCCCATTTGTATTTTTCTCCCCGAGGTCGTGTTTTATCCGCGTCTTACCTTGTGGACGAATTTATTTACTTGGCATCATGGGTGCTTTATCCCCATTTGCATTTTTCTCCCCGAGGTCGTGTTTTACCCGCGTATTACCTCGTGGACGAATTTATTTACTTGGCATCTTGGGTGCTTTATCCCCATTTGCATTTTTCTCCCCGAGGTCGTGTTTTACCCGCGTATTGTAACAGCCCAATTTTTCAATAAGTGATTAATTGTGCTAATTAATTGGTTTATGTGATTTATCTGATTTAAATAAATTATTGGATTTATTTAAATGAGTTAATGGATTTAATTAATTTATTCTACTTTGTAGAATAATGTGGATTTATTAGATATTCTCTAATTAATGATAAGATGAGATATTTTGTGAGAAATGAATTGATAGGTATTTTTTAGCGAAGAATTATGATGGAAAGAAAATAGAAGGATATATAAGGGAAATTGGAGAGAAAAGAAAAGAGATAGAAACATAAGAGAAAGAAAGAAAGAAAATGAGAGAAAGAATAGAGAAAGAGGAGAAAAGAGAAGAGAAGAGGGAAACTTGGAGAAAATCATCAAGAATCAACTTCAAGCTTCAATCCAATCATCAAACATATCCATAGTTCACAATTACACAAGTCATGTACATACACCTATGCATAACTTCATACAACAATCATATATTCATTCCATGGATTGAAGCTTGAAGTTGATTCTTGATGATTTTCTCCAAGTTTCCCTCTTCTCTTCTCTTTTCTCCTCTTTCTCTGTTCTTTCTCTCATTTTCTTTCTTTCTTTCTCTTATGTTTCTATCTCTTTTCTTTTCTCTCCAATTTCCCTTATATATCCTTCTATTTTCTTTCCATCATAATTCTTCGCTAAAAAATACCTATCAATTCATTTCTCACAAAATATCTCATCTTATCATTAATTAGAGAATATCTAATAAATCCACATTATTCTACAAAGTAGAATAAATTAATTAAATCCATTAACTCATTTAAATAAATCCAATAATTTATTTAAATCAGATAAATCACATAAACCAATTAATTAGCACAATTAATCACTTATTGAAAAATTGGGCTATTACAACCCTCCCCCACTTTAGGAATTTTCGTCCTCGAAAATGTTACCTGATTCAAATAACTCTGGATACGACTTTCGCATCCTAATCTCCCAACTACCTCCACCAAAGGAATCTTTATACGTCGAAGTTGCTTCTCGTTCATCAACCTGAACTGACAATGTCTCAACAATCAAATCCTCTCTCACTCGTACACTATCCATCTGAATCAATCCACTTCCTCAACTTAGACACATGAACACATCATGCAATTCCCACAAGCGACAACAGTAAAACAATCTAACATGCTATTTTCTCCATGCTTCCGCTGCGCCACTCTGATACAGATCAACAAAACACAGTGGGTGCTTCCGAGACCTCTAGCTCGACCGACACCAGTTACTATGGTAACTCTCGAAACACGTCTTTTCTTGGGTCCTTTTAATCTTTCTAGTCGTCTCTTGCACAATATCAGGTCCGAGTACAACACTCTCACCTGGAACACATCAACACAAAGGATTCCTACACCTCTTACTGTACAAAGCCTCATACAATGCCATTCCGATACTAGAATGATCATTGTCATTGTAGGTAATTCAAGCAACGATAGTTAACTATCCCACGATCCACCTTGATCCAACACACAAGCTCTCCACAAATCCCCTACATACTAGATAGTTCTCTTTGTCTGTCCATTCCTTCCACGGATGCTAGACAAAGTTCAACTTCAACATGACACCCAAAGCGTCTACAACTTTCTCAAAATCTCAACGAAAATTCAGATTCCCATCTGACACAATATTCGACGGTAACCCATACTACCCCGCAACTTCCTCACTATACCTCTTAGCTAGCTTCAACATAGAATGATTCATCCTCATTAGTAAGAAATGAGTTAATCTTGCCAATCCATTCATAACCACCCAAGTCGAATCATATCCCTCCACATTTCTTCGGAAAACCCGACACAAAATCCATGGGAATACTATCCCATACCATTTAGAAATATTCAACAGTTGTATCAGGTCCAACAACCTCTGATGTTCACACTTCGACTTCCGATAAGTCAAACCAGCACATACCACTTCAACCACTTCTCTCTCCATCTATCTCAATGTTCTTCTTCCAGAGTACTCTTATCCAACTCACACTATTTGGAACACACACTCCATCACGACATCTCATGGTACCATTCTCATTAATCCGAAAATCAGCTCTTCGACTCCAATTCATTAAATTAAATCAATCTATTAACTCAAATTAGAACTTCGACTTCTTCGAATCTTATCAAGAATACCTATAGTCAGTCTCAAGATACAAAGCTCAACTCCCTAAGATATTTTCTTCACAGACCAAACTCATATCCCGAATTTGCTTCATCTGTTCTAACTCATTACCACCATCATTGGTATATACAGAAATTTCCAATTCGATACCTCTGCTACCACTTGGTCTCACTCGAATGGTAATTCAACCCAAAACCATACTCCTTCAGAAGTCCCTATTTATTTCCTCTGCACCATATTCAACTCTTTTTCAAATCAACAAATACCTTACGTTCTTAAGATCACCAACCATCTCAAATCTCAACTAAACAATTGAGGCTTCCAAACTCCGACACAAACATGCAACAGCAACCAACTCCAATTACTTGTCAGATAATTACCTTATGTACTTTAAGTTGCCTTAAAGCATAACCAAAACTCGCTGATGTTGTACTTAACATATCCCCCAATCATATCAACTAAACATCACAAAACACAACAATTTGTTCTATCGGATTCGGCAAAACCAATACACGAGCTGTTGACAGCTTTCCTAACAATTCCTTAAACTTTCTTCACAGTAGAATATTACTACTTCTTCTCCAACATTGATAACTTAAGTTCTCGATGCTCAACATGATCCTCTATACTCTTCGAGTATATCCAAATATCATCGGTTACCCAACCATTGACTCACTCAATTAAGTATGGAGAATCCCATGCCAAACGAACACTCAATCTGTGAGTTATGGCGAAAACACGAACCGCACTTTCCGCACTTACTACAACATCCAAACATATTCCATTAGTAAATAACTTAATTCCATGTTACTACTTCACCATCATATAGAGTATTGTAATAACTTCCAACGCTTCTCATCTGACGTCATTCCGAGTTACGGTTCTCCCATTAGGACAAAATACGAAAACAACATCGTCACCATTAGAAGGTCATTCAACACATCTCCAACTCTTAAAATGTTCAAAGTACAATTACCGATATAGTGAGAACGGCCGCCGGTGATGAAGCTTTGAAGGTTTTTTCAAAAATCTTCCCTCTTCTGATAAATCGTGAGAACGGCCGCCGTTTTTTCTTTTGTCTCCTCCTCCTTTTATCAAAATATTTTTAATTTTATGATTTTTTGATGTTTTTATGAATAATATGGAAAAAAGTGAAAAAATAATATTTTTTAAAAAATAATTTAAATAAAATACGAAAATAATAATTAAATAATAAAAAAAAACTATTTTGTTATTTTTTTTATAAAAATAGAAAAGTTAGAATAAAAATAAAAGAAACAAAACAAAAAGTGAAGAAGGTGGGATTCGAACTCTCGACCTCTCACACTCACAACTCCTTACACACGGTCTCTTGCCAATTGTGCCATTTTATTCATTCAAAATAAAGTGGCACTAGAAACTATGTAAAGGTAGGACAAATTTGGGGTGCAACAGATGCCCCTATTTAAATAGCTTCACCGGATGATTTGAGCAGCGGAGACTCGAGAAATCGCGGTGAAAGGGATTTAAATATAGATAACCGGAAATTTGGCCCCTAGATGCAGTGATATGCAATGATATGGACAAAATAACACGAACTATAATGCTGACAATGCCATGAATCTAATATGATGCGTATGATGGAACGATGAATGCAAGGATGCAGACGACACGACGTCATAGGGGACAGCGCAGCGAAGAATTACACTGGGGAAGAAGACACGCGGTGGTGACAAGGTAACATAGGATCCACACGGAGGCAGGACCAGGTAAACGACAGGCGCTAGAGTTTTCGGGACATTCCTTGAAGAGATCGAGCGGAATCTTCAGGACACACCAGAAAACATATAGGGAGAGACAAACATCAGAACATTTCGGAAGAACATCGAAAAGGAGACACGTCGTATCTGGAAGAACGTCAGATAGACATGACACGAAATAGTCGATGGGTGCCAAGTAAACTGGACTTTGTCCACAAGGTAAGACGCGGATAAAACACGACCTCGGGGAGAAAAATACAAATGGGGATAAAACACCCATGCTGCCAAGTAACTAAATTCGTCCACAAGGTAAGACGCGGATAAAACACGACCTCGGGGAGAAAAATGCAAATGGGGATAAAGCACCCATGATGCCAAGTAAATAAATTTGTCCACGAGGTAATACGCGGGTAAAACACGACCTCGGGGAGAAAAATGCAAATGGGGATAAAGCACCCAAGATGCCAAGTAAATAAATTCGTCCACGAGGTAATACGCGGGTAAAACACGACCTCGGGGAGAAAAATGCAAATGGGGATAAAGCACCCATGATGCCAAGTAAATAAATTCGTCCACAAGGTAAGACGCGGGTAAAACACGACCTCGGGAGAAAAAGCAAATGGGGATAAAACACCCATGATGCCAGGTAAATTGGACTTCGTCCACGAGGTAATACGCGGGTAAAACACGACCCCGGGAGAAGAAGCAAATGGGGATAAAACACTCATGATGCCAGGTAAATTGGACTTCGTCCACAAGGTAATATGCGGGTAAAACACGACCTCGGGAGAAGAAGAAAATGGGGATAAAACACCCATGATGCCAGGTAAATTGGGCTTTGTCCACGAGGTAAGACGCGGGTAAAACACGACCTCGGGAGAAAAAGCAAATGGGGATAAAACACCCATGATATGCACATGTGTATAAATCATGCTATGATAGATGATCAAATGACAATGCAGATGTCGACGACAAGGCTCGACTCTGTTGGTAAGATGACAAGCCTGGAAGACTGATTCCACAACCCATACATCACTGTCATTCTGTTAAACTGTAACACACTGATAGTCCCTGTAGGAAGGATGAAAAGCTACTCGGGGATTCTTCAAATAAACTACCCCAGATTGGATGAACTGATAATTGTTTCTCATAAAATGATTGTTTTACTGTACCCTCGTAAGGCTTGCCCCAGTATGAGTCTTGATAAACCAAATCTGAGAAGATCTTGCCCTGAACAAATCTTGAACTGATTCTCAGATGAGATGTAAAAGGAACTTGCCCCTGATAAGATCACTTGACCAAGTTTCTTGATTGTTTGAAAATTCCTTAGAGGAAAGCCAGTTTGCAAACAAAGTATATTCATACAAACATGGTAATGTAAAGTTCATGCGACTTTTGAAATCAAAATTATTTTTGAAAAATGAAAAATAAGTCGTTGGTCAGAACACGGTGGTTCAAAACGCTCAAAATTTAAAACAAAAGTGTATTGCCAAAATAAATGATTCACAAAGATCTTTTGGAGTCAGGTTACGCAACCTTGTTGTAGTATACTTTCAAAATAACCTTGCTTCAATTAGGTCTTTTGAGGGTTGTAACATGGTCTGGTTCACGGTTTATGAAACAAAGGATAAAGGCTCAAAATTTATTTATACCCACCCAATCTATATGATGATCTCCAGTCCTACGCTCAGTTAACTCCTATTATGCATTCAGGTTCCTATAGGTTAGGAATTGCACTGATGGTAGCAATGATGGTTCAGAAGTCAATGGATCTATGAAAAGCAACCACTACTTCCTTATGATATTTGGTCATTTTGACATTGAGGATTTTCAGGGTAAAGATTTAAAACTCCTCTTTGTATTATCCCTAAATTTTGCCTGAACTCTTTCTTTTAAAGCTTATAGCCAGCGGGATGCCCCAGTTTTGCCTAAGTCTCCTTCATAGGTTTTGACTTAGCGAGCTCTTTCCTTTGATTATTTTTGAAACATGATTGCTTGGTTTAATGATTACGGTGAACCATCATCGGTTTTTTGGCTTAAAAAAAATCTTCGACACTTGTTTGTTGTGTGTGAAGGAAAATTATAAGTTCGACCTTTATATGAAAGGTATGAACACATAACCGAGTTAACTGAGAACTACCCATCCCCAGGTTAAAATTGCGGGTTTTTTTTTGTAAAGAAAGGAACTCCAACTTCTAAGCTCGAAGGGGGTGACAAGGGGATAACTTCCTTATTTCTCCAGTGTTTGGGGATCGAAACAATGTCTTACATCGTCAACAAAGTTTGATTGAAAGCATACTGACAGCAGTTATGGGTCTAACGTTTTCGTCATCCTCCCTCCAATCTTAGCATACCAAAAATTTGGACAAAAAGTAAATATTTGAAAATAAAGCATAAAGATGCAAATAGTAGGCAAAATGAATTGAATCAAAAGTCGCAATGCTCATTTCATTAATGTAAAAGTACAAACATAATTTGAAAGCAAACAACTAATACGAAATAAGGAAAATGCAAACAACAAGGAATAAAAGGCCTAGTGATAAAACTTCATTTCTGATGCACTAGCAAGGGATCCTTCTGAACACTCGGATGATCGTCTGTAAAATCAAGTATTCCAGTTCTAACCAATTCACGCACTCTAGCCTTCAGCGCAAAACAATGTTCCAAGTCGTGGCCTGGGGCACCCTCATGAAAAGTACAATGGAGATCATTCCTGAACCCAACCGGATGGGGATTAGGAGGAGGTGGCGAAGCCTTTGTGGTGATCAGTCCTCGTCGAACCAAGTCACGATATAGCTCGGTGTAAGTCATGGGAATAGGATCAAAGTGGCTTCTGTTCCATTTCTGGTTTTGTCTGATAATTGGGTGTTGAGGAGTCTGAGCTGGCTGCGGAGCAACAACAGGTTGAGATCCCTGGCGAGGCTTTCTTGATTCAGTCATGACAACATTGGTCTGCTCGTCCTTCCTCTTATGGAAATTCCCATAGGATTTCTTTGCACCATTAGAAGATTCGGCAGCTTTGGATACCTTCCCATTTTTCAAACCTTCTTCTAACCTTTGGCCAATAGTCACCAGATCTGTAAAGCTTGAAGAGACGCTCCCAATCATCTTTTCCCAATAGAAAGGAGACAAAGTATCCATGAATATTCCTGTCAGTTCCTTCTCTGCTATAGGGGGTTCGACTTGAGAAGCTAACTCCCTCCAACGCTGAGCATACTCCTTGAACGACTCTTTTTCCTTCTGAGACATACTTTGAAGCTGACGACGATCGGGAGCCATATCCAAATTGTATTTGTATTGCTTCATAAAAGCGTTGACGAGATCTTGGAAGCAGTGGACACTGTTATGCTGTAAGTTCATATACCATTTAAGAGAAACACCACTCAAACTATCCTGAAAGCAATGGATAAGCAACTTCTGATTGTTGGGGTAAGCTGTCATCTTTCGAAAGTACATGACTAGATGGGCTCTTGGACATGAATGACCTTGATACTTCACGAACTCAGGAGTCTTGAACTTGGCAGGCAAAACAAGACCAGAAACTAGGCACATATTATCGACATCAACGTTGAAGAAATCAGTACCCTCGACAGCTTGGAGTCTCTTGTTTATGATCTAAAACTGTTCACGGGTGATCTCAGGCTCAACAAAATCTTCTTGAACATCGGCAACATTGTACTCATCGGGAGGATTCTCAACGGGAGCTTGGATAGTCTGATTAACCGTGTGGACCACAGGTTGGGCCTTGGTAAGGACAGGAGCTTGAAAAACCGGTCTGACAGCCTGACCAATCATAGAAGCAGATGCAACAGGTGGAGAGTAGTTAGGAGGTAAGCCAAACTCAAGCCAACTAGAGGGCGACACTGAAACAAGAGGTGGATCAACACTTGAAACTTCCTGAATGACAGTCCTCTGAGGTGGCTCTCCTCTGGCAATCAACACTTGAAGCATCTCGGTAAGCCTGGCCATGCCTGCTTTCAACTCATCAATCTCCATTCGGACCTCCGCATTATGTTCCTCTTGTTCTGACATTTGGCGTCTATAGTTAGCTCTAGTCTGATATTTGTGTCGAGGAATCAGCTTGACGACTCAACGGAACACTGGAAGATAAAGACAACTGGACATGAGAAACCTGGGGAAAGATGCCATGCAAGACATGATGCTAATGCAATGCATTAGTTTCAAGAACTTCAACGGTCGATTGCAAACATTTCTTTTTTTAGGAAAGTTGGAAACAATTTTAAAATTTGAAATATAAGACTTTTGAATTCACAAAGGACTGTTGAATTCCTTGAAACTAGGAATGATGTTTTATGAATGCCATGCACAAATACACACAAACAACAAAGTCCTAGGTTAGAGGAACAATGAATGAAGTTAAGGTCTACCCTTCCCCAAAGGTATGTATTATGGGGTAGTTGTACCTGCAGAACAAGGTTCTAAAGAGGTGCCCAAAGTCATCAGTCCATCCTTCGGATATTATCAACTTTCCAACTGACTCGGAGGTTGATAATATTCTCAAGAGAACCTCTTTTGAGTGTAGTATCGCGTAGCAACTATTGTAGGACTACTCCCACATAGTTCCCACACTACGTCCTATATAAGGCCAAGGTGGTGTTAAGGTACTACGGTCCCCAGTATCACAGACTCCAATTGAAAATAGTAAAAGTTTTCACGACTGCACTCGATCAACCGAACCATTTTCGAAAGAGTCTCAACTGAGCGGTGATTCTCGAGTTGACTTGGTCGGGACTCACTCCCGGCAAGCCTCGTCGAATATCTCACCTTCCTATAATAAGGTCACTCAAGTCCGGGTTAGGACTTATCTCACAATAACAGGTATCCCCACAAGGTACAATGATATATAAAAATAATTAATAAAATATCATACAATAAACAAAATAGGGGTAACCCTTAAAAATTAGGAGGGTCCCCAGTGAAGTCGCCATTTTCTGTTGCGGTTAGAATATGATATCAAATTATTAATTAATTTGAATCGCATCTTTAGTTCACAACCGCTCTTTGATTTATCCGAAGGAAAAGGTCAAAAGAGGAAAACCTAATTTTGCATCGTAAAGACAATGCGGGGAGAGATCTAGGTAAGGGGTTGGTTAAGCTCAGGGAAGGTACTAGCACCCTAAACTTCTGTAGTACTCTACAGGAACCTTTTGTTTATTGTATGCTTTTTTTATATTTTATTATCTGCTTTAATATATATTGAGCTAAGGGATATAGTGACCTAAAGACCTAAGGGTTAGTCCTAAGTTTACTCGGCAAGACGTCGCATCTTGTGCCTACATATCCTGACGGGAATGGAATCAGAGTAATTGTAGTTCCCCTCGAAAGGGAGGTTAGAAACGTCTTGACTATGGTCAAGGTTTCAATGGGGAATAAACGTATCTTAAGGACACGCTTACGTGGAGTCTTTGAAACTCCTATTTCTATGTTGAATTTGTTAATTGAAAATTTAGGGTTGAAATTAGGGATTCCACGACGGGAAACCCTAAAGCAGAGTACGGCGACTCTTTGACCTAAAGTTAGGGTAAAAGGTATTTTCATTCACGGCGGGACACCTAGGCTATTAGGGTTTTGAAATGGTCAAAGGTTAGGGTTATTGACTCGGCTAGACCTAATCCTTCAGAAGGAATCCTAACGGTAAAAACATGCAAACAAACAAAATATCGTACGACCGAATTAAAATGCGGAAAAATAAAGAAAGCGGTAAAAGAAGCATCGCGATGATCACTCGCGTAAATTACAAATCCCAAAAACAAATGCAAAAATAAAAATAATTGTGATCATGGCCTCGCATAAATTACATCCATGAAACAAAAAAATAGTACGAACAAATGAAATATTGAGGAGCTGCAACGAACAAACTAATGAGGGTTAGACGAAAATGAAGCGGCTAAATCAAAAAATTTATTTTTTTGAATTTTATTTAAAGGGAAGAACTAATTTTTGCATTTAAAAGGAGAACTTAATTTGATTTTAATGTTTTTATTTAAAAATTAGTTTTAATTTGATTAAAAAAATGATTTAATTTTAAGGTTTTTGATGAAAAAAAGTTAGTTTTAATTTTTGTAAAATGTTTTAATTTTAATGTTTAAACAATGTTTTAAATTTTAAAGCAAAAAACAAAATGTTTTATTTTTAAAGTTAAAAAATGTTTTTTTTTAATTTATTTTTAAGAATTATTTTTAATTTTAAGTTTTAAATATGAGTCTTAATTTTAAAAACAAGGTTTAATTTTAATTTTATGATTTTAGCTTAAAAAATGGTTTAATTTTTTTTATATATTTTAATTAACTTAAGTAAACTAAGTTAATGAGATTAACAATTAGAAATATTTTTACTTTAACAGTTTTCATTAACCTGCATTATGAAAATTATATACCACAACAATAATAAAATACTAATAACAATATAATAATAACAAAATAAATAAAAAGAATATGAGGAAGAAAATTGGAAATAAAAGGGGGATTCATAGCGGTGGCGGCTCCCTCATTGATGAAGTTTTGAAGCTTTTTCTTTTTCTTTTGCATGACTATTCTTGCATCTTCTTCTTCCTCGCTTCGCCATAATCTTCTCTTTTTCCTATAAAAAAAAGAATAACAGAAACCAAATGTGATATTGATGAAATCTTACGAGTTACGGTTTGTTGGTGATTCCGCCGGTGATGAAGCTTTGAAGGTTTTTTCAAAAATCTTCCCTCTTCTGATAAATCGTGAGAACGGCCGCCGTTTTTTCTTTTGTCTCCTCCTCCTTTTATCAAATGCAACTCATGTTTATATAGGTAACAAATTAGGGTTAACTCTAACCTAATGCCTATTTTAAAGCCCAACTTAAATAATTAGTCAAAACTAAAAAAACAAACTAAAACAAACTTAAAAGAATAAAATTTTTTCTAATATTTTTAATTTTATGATTTTTTGATGTTTTTATGAATAATATGGAAAAAAGTGAAAAAATGATATTTTTTAAAAAATAATTTAAATAAAATACGAAAATAATAATTAAATAATAAAAAAAACTATTTTGTTATATTTTTTTATAAAAATAGAAAAGTTAGAATAAAAATAAAAGAAACAAAACAAAAAGTGAAGAAGGTGGGATTCGAACTCTTGACCTCTCACACTCACAACTCCTTACACACAGTCTCTTGCCAATTGTGCCATTTTATTCATTCGAAATAAAGTGGCACTAGAAACTATGTAAAGGTAGGACAAATTTGGGGTGCAACAAGTATTATTAGTTAAAATAAATGTAAGTGAAATAAGGGTAATTTGGGCATTAAGAGGAGTTAGTAAGGGTGTTATGGGAAAAGCCCAATTGTGTGTGCCAAGACTAGGTTTGACAAAAAGGTAATTCTAAGAGGAATTAGGGTTTATTTTGTTAACTGTGAAAAATATTGAGGCCAGAGCTCTGAGGAGGAAGATTGGAGGCAAAAGCTTCGAAAGGTTCCCTGAAAGATTTGAGAAGGCTTTGATCGACAATTAAGGTATGAGGAGTATAGCCTTTCATGATTTTCCATGTGTACCTTTCCATGTAATTATGGATGATTTAAGGTTTAAGGGATTTGGGGTTTGATTAAGGGAAAAATGAAAATTGATAGTGAGGACCCTGATGGTTATGGTGTAGTGGTAAGTATTCCTGACTGTTAGAGCATAGATATGAGAAATAGTGATCTTTGGCCTTTGTGGCCTAAACCTATTAGGGTGAATCTAACCGTGGAATCCGTTGGGAAAAGGGAAAGGTAGGCCTTCGTGGCCAAAACCTTGAATTGTTATATGTCTGACCCTGAAGGGATATGAATATTTGATAGTGAGTTACTCTAATGCCTTAGGGTGTAGTTGAAGGAAAAATTGTGATTTAGGGCGTGAATATGTTACGGGATTGGCCTAGTAAACTGTAGGTTTTGTGTCTTTATCGCTGTAAGACCTTAGGGATGATTTAGGGATATTTTGGGGCATTGGTGAAGTGAATCGTGTGGACATTTTGGTGGATGTAAGTTCTGGTGCGTAGCAGAATTTGATGTCATCGCACTGTTCACCTAGCGAATAATGCTTCGCCTAGCGAAGAATCCTTCACACAGCGAAGAAACTTGCCCCAGGCTCGCCTAGCGAACATGTCAGCGAATGTAGCAGAGTTTCGCGTATGTTGATCGTGTGCAGCGATGCTTTAATGTTTGATTCTGTTATTTCTGTGACAGATTAGCATGAGTGGGACTGTGAAGTTTATGTGATTAATAGGCGATAGTATGAGGATTACCGCGAGTATAATTATGAATTAATATGTGATAATATGATGAATTAATATGAGTATGACTGTGAGCGCTATGTGATTTGTACATGATTATATTATGATTTCTATGATGTATGATGATGATTATTATGATGAATTATGATGACATGATGTATTATGATGATTATCATGATGAGCTATGATGACGTGATGTATGAAGATGATTATTATGATGAGCTATGATGACATGATGTATGAAGATGATTATTATGATGAATTATGATGACATGACGTATGATGATGATTATGGTGATGAGCTATGACGTTTGATGATGATGAATATGATGAATGATGATGCACCTATGATGTTATTATGAGGATGATTTGTAACGTGTGCATCATGCATTCATATGCATCCGGACTTCGGTTCAGGACCTCGATTACTTTGGCTTCAATCTCATTATGCGGAAATGAAGTGTTTTGATGTGCTTCGGTTCTCAAGTAGAATCGATCCTATTGATGGGTGTAATACCCCAAACTTTGCCCTAAGATTTAGTCGAATCATCTCTCATTCCATTGCATTTTTTGCATTGCATTTAACCAGTCACTAACAAGTTCATGTAGTTGGTTGATTTTTGTAGATAAATATCATGTGGCGCGCTGTTTGGTTCGTGAAAGGTAAAATGGTCTTTTGTTTGATGTCGGTTGTCAATTTACGAGCTTTGGGCTTTGGTTAGGGACTCTGAACCGTTTGAATGAAGTATTGTGATCTAAGTTGGAAGAGTTTAATCGTAGAAGGATTCGAGTTTTTCAAGCTAAAACAATTCAGGTTGTTGAATGGAAGTTAGAGGAGAATATGATCATGTGAGTTTAATCGGACATATTGGATTTTATTCTGATAGGTTTGTCCACTTGAATTGCTGGAAATTTAGTCGGACGTTTCTTCGGAGATGCGATTAGTTGGGTAAATCGGAAGAATTAGGAATTAATAAAGAAGGATCTTTCATTTCAATTTTCATTTCCTATTTTTAGTTAATTTAATCAATCTCGTGTCTTTTTTTTTTCACATTCATCATATTTCATCTTTTTAAATGAATTCCATTGCATTTCTAAAAAAGTCAATCATATATTCATTTTTTAAAAAATAATTTTAGTTCTCATTTCATTTCTTCAATTAATGTTTATTTGATTAGTTTTATTTTTTATCATTTTCATTCGTATTAAAAATAAAACATGCATTTTTGTAATATTAATCTTTCATTTCATAATAGTGTCTCTTGGTTCTTTTTATATAATAATATTGTTTAATTTAGTTGAATAATTTTTATTATATAAGAATAATAAAAGTAACAAATAAATAAGTTGAAGATTTTTATTAATAATAGTTCAAATTACAAAAAATAATAAATATACAAAATTACAAAAAAAATTAATAATAAAATTACAAAAAATATCAGTTTTCATTTACATAAAAAAAATATTAAAATAGTTCCTAAGCTTCCGAATGCTCCAACTCTTCCCGGCTTTTCCGATTAACGCCACCTGCAAACCAAAGCAAACACAATTTTTATCGGTTAAGTTTTTCCCGACACCTTCAGAATATTATCATCATTAGGTGTGTCGGGAAGGTAACGGAGTGTACCGAAACCGATTCCCGACTGTATTCCGACCAATGGCCTATCCGGCAGCAATCATATTCTTATCAAAGGCGACCAGAGATAGAAAGAGAGAAAAAAGTGCTTTCAGAAAAAGCTGGTTGAAAATAAGCGCTTATTTGGAAAAAGCACTTATTTGAAAAGTGCTTATTTCACAACCAAACATTGTTTTTCAGTTTTTCAAACATCCAACGGATCAAAAAGGAATAAGTCAACAACTTCTCCAAGATGTCAGCCGTAGAAGTCTCCTCTCGAAAGCATAACAAACTCGAAGCTTCAAGCCACCGTTATCGCTTAAAATCTGGAAAAAGCAAAGAATTCAAACACAACAGCAACAATCAAACTCAGTGAAATCAGGAATAAACAAACGCAACAACTTCATGCATTAAAAGTGGCAACAATTCCTGCAAACAAAGTCTCAACAAACGCGGTCACAAAAGCCCACGAGTAAAACCCAAACAAGGGATTTAAAACGAGGACAACAAGTTCAGAAAGGGGATTCGGAGATCGAGAATCCTAAGTCACAAAGAAACACGGCACTGACGAATCGAATGAAGGTTCAGAGAACCTTTTGGTTCTTCATCATCATCATCCATCATCAATAGCCAACAACAACAAAAAGTGGACGACGGCGCTAACACATATCGCGGATGATTCAGAAGCTTAGAGCCTTATCGTCATCTATCGTCGGTGGCCATCGGAAGAGAGAAATCGGAAGCAATACAACCAAACCGAAGCGGCGGCGGACGTCATTGAAGAATCCACGCCGACCAAGCTTTTATAGCCTTAGGAGGACATCATCGGCTTCATCGTTCCTCTTCGGGTGAGAATGATTTCTGTTTGTCATAATCATTAATCTGTGTTTGTGTTTCAGAGATATGAGGAAATCATTCATATGCAAGATCAAAGAAGTGGATTTGAAAAGCTTCAAAGGAAGCGTTCATGGCCGACGACGATACAAAGAGGAAGAGGAAATGATGGAAAACTAGAATGGCCAAGCAAAACGTGTCCCAGCCTGTTAATCCCACCCTTTTATTGTTTTGTTTCATTACTTAGGATGTCAATTTTTTAGTTTATTATTATTATATCGTTCATTATTTTATTTGTCTATCTTAACAATCTTAATTAATGCATACTAAATTAATTAGTTAATAGATTTTCTTTAATAAACCCAAAACAACAATTTAAATTTCATTTTTAAAAGACTTAAAATTCATTTTCCAATTTAAAAAGTTATTTTGAAATTTAAAACATATATTAAAACTAAAAACCATTTTTCAAAAGCAAAAATCCTTTTATTAAGTAAAAATGCAAAAATAATAGTTTAGATTTAGTTTTTCATTTAAAACATTAAAGTTAAAGCATTTCTTTTTAAATTAAAATTAAAAACAAACTTCTTTATTAAAACATTAAAAAAAAATTTAAATCAAATTTTTTTCTTTATTAAAACAAGTTTTTATTAACGAAAGTGCCAAAATAAAGAGCTCGGGATTTAGGTCGTTTTAATTTTCATCTAACAATCACTTGATCCTTACTCATCTCTACATATTAATCCATGACTCTTATTCGTATTCCAATTTTCCGGTTTGTAATTATGCGAGTCATCGTCGCAAGTTATTTATTTTCCGCATTCTTTTTGGGATTTGTAACTTACGTGAGTGATCGGCGCGACGCTTTCTTTCTTTATTTATTTTTTCCGTACTTTAATTCTGCTGTATAATATTTTGTCTTGTTGCATGTTTTTACCATTATTAACTTTCTGAAGGAATTAGGTTTAGCCGTTTGACCGCCGAGGCAATAACCCTTTCCTTTGACCATTTCAAACCCTGATAGCTTAGGCGTCCCGTCGTAGACGAAAATGCCCTTGACCCTAGGTCAAGGAGTCCCCACACTCCCTTTTAGGATTTTCTGCCGTCGAATCCCTAATTTCAACCCTAATTTAATTAATAATTTCCACGTAGAAATAGGAGTTTCAAGACTCCGCGTAAGCGTATCCTTAAGACACGTTTACTCCCCATTGAAACCTTGACCACAATCAAGACGTTTTTAACCTCCCTTTCAAGGGGAACCATGATTACTCTGATTCCATTCCCTATCTAGGATACGTAGGCACAAGATGCGAATCTTGCCGAGTAAACTTAGGACTAACCCTTAGGTCTCTTTAGGTCACTTCATCCTTTAGCTCAATATACATTTCAAACAGATAATAAAATAAAAAAGCATGCAATAAATAAAAGGTTCATGTAGAGTACTACAGAAGTTTATGGTGCTAGTACCTTCCCTAAAACTTAACCAACCCCTTACCTAGGTCTCTCCCCGCATTGTGTTTACGATGCAAAAATAGGTTTTCCCTCTTTTGACATTTTCCTTTGGATAAATCAAAGAGCGGTTGTGAATCAAAAATTGTGATTCAAACTAATTAATAGTTTGGTATCCTATTTCCACCGCAACAATGGGGATCTATGGAGGATTGATGACCCAGTGTCCATCGTGCTGTGATGATTGGTACCACATGCATCGAGTCTTGTTGCATTTGCATTTATGAGATGATTGTGAGTAAATCATGATGTTGTGGCCTTTGATGTCCTTTGAGGAATATGATTGTGTTGAATATGAAAATAACTCCATTTATATGTTTATTTCATACATTGATTATTATGAATTGTTTTACTCACCCTGCCTGTTTGAATGTTACCTCCACATGGGTAACGTGCAGATGACCAGGTTTAGTCGTGGACGTCATTGAGGACTTTTGAAGTTTTGAGTTGTTAGCATTTGGTTAACTTAGAGGGTTTTGCTCTGATAGTGTAACATCGGATTGGGTTCTATGTTTGTTTTGAGTTATTTTGATTATCTTTCTGTATAAGGAAAACTTTGGATAATGCCTTTTGAGTTTCGCTGCCTTTGAGCAATTTTTGATATCTTTTGGGAAAACACGTTGTACACGGAGCATTGACTTATTTTGAGCTATTGAGAAATGTACATCCTTTGAGGTGATTTTTATTGAGTTAAATATTTTACTCTGATTTATGTGAAAAATGTGCCTTTTAATTGTGGGTAGAAAAGGGTGTTACACCAACCACCGAAAATCACCAAAAATACGAATATTCATATTTAAATAAATTAAATAAATATTCTAATAAATTTGGAGTGTTACAACTCTCCTCCACTTAAAAGAATTTTCACCCTCCAAAATTACCTCAAGGAAACATAGTTGGATACAACTCCCTCATCCGATCCCCATGCTCCCAAGTCCAACTCTCTCTAGCTGGTCCTCCCAAAAGTACCTTTACCAAGGAAATCTCTTTACCTCGAAATTGCTTCACTTCTCGTTCATCAATCCAAACTGGAAATGCCTCAACAGTCAAATCATCTCTCACTTGTACATCATCCATCTGAATCATACGTGATGGATCTGGAATGTACTTCCTCAACTGAGACACATGAAACACATCATGCAAATTCGCAAGCAACGACGGTAAAGCAATCCAACATGCTACTCCTTCCACGCTCCCGCTACGCCACTCTGATATGGACCAACAAAATGTGGTGTGAGCTTTCGAGACATCAAAAATCGAACAACACCAGTTACCGACGTAACTCTCAAAACACGTGATCTCCCTCTTGAAATTCAAGTGCTTTCCTCCTCTTATCACGGTAACTCTTCTGATGACTCTGCGAAACTTTCATCTTTTCTTAGATCCTATTGATCTTTTTAGTCGTCTCTTGCACAATCTCAGGTCCGAGTACAATACTCTCGCCTGACTCATACCAACACAATGGAGTCCTACACTTCCTTCCATACAAAGCCTCATACGGTGCCATTCCAATACTAGAATGATAACTGTTGTTCTAGGTAAACTCAATTAACGACAAATGACTATCCTACGATCCACCTTGATCCAACACAAAAGCTCTCAACAAATCCTCTAAAGACTTGTCCAAATAAGGGTGGAAAATCCTGTTCATATACTCCATAAATACATAGGGTACATTAGTCACACTAAATGGTATCACGAAATAGTCATAATGTCCATACCTTGTTTTAAAAGCAGTCTTCTGAATATCTTCAGCCTTCACATAAATCTGATGATATCCAGATCTCAAATTTATCTTACTGGACATACTTGCAACAACCAACTGGTCCATCAAATCATCAATCCTTGGAAGTGGATACTTATTCTTGATAGTCACCTTGCTCAGTTGTCTATAATTCACACACAGCCTCACATAACCTCCTTTCTTCTTAACTAACAAAATTGGTGCACCCCAAGGTGACACACTTGGACAAAAGAACCTTTCCTCAAGCAGATCTTCAAGTTGATTCTTCAACTTCTTTGATTCCGGTGTGGACATACGATATGGAGTCATCGCTACCAAACTAGTCCAAGGAACTACGTCAATTGTAAACTCCATTTCACGTTCCGACGGTAAATCACTTATCTCATCAGGAAAATTTTCTGGATAATCACAATTAATTGGCACACCACCAACTTCCCCACTTTATTAACACTCAAAGTTTCCATTAGAATAAACATCTCAGCACCATCCTGCACTGACTCACCAAAACAATCTGTAAGCACTTAGCTTAACTCAAAGTAATTCACTACACATGCCATCTAAGCTTGCAAGACACGTCTATCCCATCCAACATGACTCCGTCTTCTATCAACAAGAGATTAAGAGTGATCAGTTTTTCAACTTGTCAATAGACAGTTGAAAATTATGATGGGGCATAAACCATCTTTACCAAACTATAAGAGTGTTCATCGACACACTGAGCCACCACTCCACAATTGAAGTATCCTGGAGAAGCACAAGCTTCTCCCGCACTTGTTTCATTCCCACTTCTACAAACAAATGTTAGAAAACAAACGTGTACCAACAGTTTGTTCACACACATGTCACATACTAGGGAACAAATAACATTAGACAACTTGGTTGGACGAACGAACTAGGCTCTGATACCACTAATGTAACACCCTTTTCTATCCCACCAATATTATGGCAAAATATTCACATTTATAAGAGTAAAATTTTAAACACCATAAAAATCACCTCAAAGGGCGCACATTTCTCAATGAATTCAACATCAATAGGATTGATTATATACAATCCTCACAGGACTCATTCATATGGTATCAATCATCACAGCTTGATGGGCACCGGGCCATCAACCCTCCATAGATTCCCATCAATAGGATTGATTATATACAAGAACAGGAGCACATTAAAATACCTCACATCCACACAATGAGACTGAAGCTAAAGAAATCAAGGTCCTGAACCGAAGTTCGGATGCATATGAATGCATGATGCACACGTCAATATCATCTTCATAATAAACTAATTAGGTGCATCATCATTCATCAAAGTCATCATAATAATCATGTCATCATATAATCATCAAAAACTCATGGAATCAACATCATAAATCATCACAGTTACTCATGGGAATTCCTTATACAGTCATGTATTAATCACATAGGAATCACAACTATACTCATAGTAATTCATTATACATTCATCTAATCACATAGAAATTACAGTTACCCTCATGGTAATTCATCAAAAAAATCGTAGCATCAAAACATCAAGAAATCACTGAACCAGAACATGATTCATTAATAGAACATATACACAATTGACTTCTCAAACATAATTAGATATAAAAATATTGGGAAACCAATTCACTTATCTATAGTATGTTATAACCCTGTTCATTAATTTTCCAACGCTTTGAGCAGGGGCCAAATTGGACTTACGGATCAAAAGTTACGTCCAAAACGATTTCGATCGAAAACATGAACAGTCGTGACGGACAACATGCAATTTTCTGTGTTTTTCACCGTTAGAGGCCTTCCGGACCTCCAATTTCGATTCCGTAAAAAACCAAACTCTTAGAAAATTATAACCCATTCAATACTATAATTATCTCAAGTAAATTTATAATTTTAACACAATTAAATCATCTAATCATTATTTTAAGATTATGCCTACAATTCCCACAATTTCCTTATAACTACTCCCCAGTCATTAGAGATCTCACTATCTAATTACCCTACAGGGTTGAAACCTCAATAACAGATTTTAGACACAAAGGCCTAATTTCTCTTATCTCAAATGAGCCTCAACCTATCAGATCATTAGCTCAAATCTCTATATAGTTAAAATTTCAACAATGGCTTTTGGCCACGAAGGCCTAATTTCCTTTAATCTCAAATCAGTCCAAACCCTTTAAACCCTTAAATCAACTTTTAAATACATTGAATCACATATTGGAAATCATGAAGGCAATACTCCTCATACCTTAATTGCCGACTCTAAGCCTTCTCCTCGATTTTCAAAAACCTTTCGAAGCTTTTGCCTCAAACCTCTTCCTCAGAGCTCTGACCTTTATTTCCTCCCTTTTCAAGGTCTAACAAGAATAAATCCTAATTCCTTCAAAAAAAAATTTTTGTTAAACCTAACTTTTGGCCTATAAATTGGGCTTTCCAACTTTACCCTCACTAATTCCTCCTCAAATGTCCATTTTGCCATTAATTCACTTATATTTATTTAAATTAATAATAATACCAATATATTCATATTATATACTATTATTTAAATAAATAACCCAAAACTCCATAATTCTCAATATTTCATACCAACCACCGAAAATCACAAAAAATACGAATTTTCATATTTAAATAAATAAAATAAATATTCTAATAAATTTGAGGTGTTACAATCCGTATCCGTTAATAATTAATAAAATTGCTTAAATATCCTTTTAAAATTAGTATACTTAAATTACTTGAAATTTTTTGTTGATGTTTTGATAAATTAATATGCATTATGTTAAAATTTTCTCACTTTCTACAACAATGAAAGCGTAACCGCGCTCCTATTTTAAATCATTATTATGCTTTACTTGAATGCATGTTATCTATAAAAATGGAAAATATGTGGGACAAGTACTAGTGTCAACGAGTTTCTTAACTAATATAAAAAATATGTGTGTTGACTTTTAATAAATGATTTTGGCCTTTTAAAAAAAACATCAATTACCTAACTTTTCATTTAGTAGGTCTTAACTACGCCATTCCGTTTTTTCTACGGTACCTAGTTAATTGAGATTTGTCTACACTGCTTATAACATTTTAAGTTTTTCTCACCATATGTAATGTTAAGTATTAGATATTTTTTTAACTACACATAATTCCTCCAAGTTTTCCTTGCAATACTCATCTTATCAGAATCTTTGTGGTGTATTGTGATGCTTCAAATATGGATTTAGGTGGTGTGTTTATGCAGACTGGTCATCTTGTGGCTTATGTTTCGAGACAATTGAAGGTTCATGAGAGGAATTATCCTACCCATGACTTAGAGTTAGCAGTTGTGGTGTTTGTGCTTAAAGTTTAGAGACATTATGAATTTGACTCTATATTGATCGCGACTTTCTATGTCTAACTCAATTAACTGCAAGTGCACAGTCTATCGCGTAGTAATAATAGATATCGATCCCACAGGGACTCGTAA